>JASDQU010736547.1:272153-287454 GCA_032191745.1 Picea mariana
CCCTTGAGTCACAGTTTCTCAGCCACAAGCTATTCCCACAGGTCATTGACAAACTAGCAAACAAAAAAAAAAATTAAATTTATATTTTTTTATAAATAATAATTATAATGTGTTTTAAAAAGAATAATTAATCTGTTTAAATTTTTTTTCCAATTATTATAAAGAGAAAATGATCGTGGAGTAGGTGTGAATATGTCAATTTTGATTATAATATTGACATTTTTTAGATAATGATCTAAAAAATGTTGGAATTTTAAGTTCGGAATAAAAAAGATGGTGCTACTTCTTGCACCTCTTTTTGATTCAAGGGTTGATTTTAATATTTTGGTTGTAATGCTACATGTTGTTGATACCGTGGTTTAAAATATGTTGTGATTTTAACCTCAAAAAACTAAAAGAGTACTACTTCTAATACCACTTCACAATTTAAGAGTTGGTTTAATATTTTTGTTGGAATGATAGTAATTGATAAGTCCATTGTTTGAAGCCAGTTATAATTTTAACATTCAAATGGAAAAACAGGTGCTAATTGTAGGACCACTTTTCGATTCAAGGGATGATTTTAAGGATTTTGTTAGCTACATTAAAGATCTTGGCTGCAAAATGTTGTAATTTTAACCACCACCAAAAAAAGGTTAGCGTTGGTGGCAACATGTTTTGAAATGAGGGTAAAAAAAACCACTAAATTTGACCTCTAAGAAAATGAGAAATATATGGGGTTCTCGTCAAGTTGGTAATGTTGTTTTGTGTTTGGCTCCTTCAAATGAGTCAATGTTTTTTGGAGATCGGGGAAACATAAAAAAATTCCAATGTCAAAAATTGTATGTGTTCATTCTATATACATTCGTAAATATATCTTGTGGAAATTAGAGTTTTCAACTAGTCCTAAAAATAGTCTCAAATAGGTATTATTGCCAAAATTGTCATATGTGAAGCTATTAAAGTCCACATTGATTGCCACTAGTTCCATTGGAAAAAATAAATATTATAGTATTTCATTTCATAATTTCATAAGTAGATCGGAAAAATTAGATATGTGGTAGGCCTTAGAAGTTATCTCTCTTGAAAGGGAGAAAAACAACAAGTTTTTGTAAAGTTACCTTAACTTTCTCTTGGAACATTCGAATTTGGTCAAACCTATGCTATTGTAGAGAAGATATATTAGGACCCTATAGATCAAAATTTTATATTCATAGGAACAAACTTTAAGAGATGCTTCAAGAGGAAGTTTAGCCAACAAGACAATCTACAAGTCAGGGTTTTTAAAGGTTGATTTAGCACATTTAGAAGAATTACTTAAAAGGGAAATGGATCAAAAAATGGAACAATTAAAAAATATATGGATCAAAAGATGAAATAATTACAAAATTCAATGTCAATCATTTTCTTACATACCCTAGATGATATGTTCCCTAAAGGTGATATCGTGATGGAAGGAAATCATGAAAATAGGGATAACAAAATTGTTGAACCCCAGTCACATATGGGGAATATTTTAACAAATGTTGAGAAAATTAATATTAACTCTCAAAATCATGATTATTCATCATTCTAAGATCTGCATCATTGGAGGTTCAACTTGGCACCAAGGAGCTACTTAAATCCCAAGATTGATATGAAGAAATTTCATCACAAAGATGTTAGAACATGGATATTCATGATGGAGGAATTCTTTGATATACACCAAGTGCCAACTTTACAAAAGGTAACTCTTTCATTGTTGTATTTAGGACCTAATCAGTTTGTTTGGTACCAATGTATTTTTAAGTGAATTAAGTATTATATTGTCTCTTGGTCCATTTTTCCATATGAATTGATAGCACAATATGGGGATATTAAGAGAAACATGTTCTTTATTCAATTCATAAATCTTAAGCAAAGAGGTCCAATTATAGAGCATATTCATCAATTCCAAAAGCTAAGTCTCAAGTTAATGAACATCTAAGAGGATAATTTATTAGGAACTTTGGAGGAGTGCATTGACCATGAGGTGTATCTCTTCAAACCTAAATCCCTAGAGCATGCTTTCAATGTCAAAATAAAGGTTGAAAGTAAGAATATGTAAACAAGACAGGTCACCACTAACAATTATTGAGAGCACCATGTTCCCTCTCCCAACCTCACTCAATATACATGGTCTATATCTCAATATATATATGAAATAAGATAAAAGGGACCAGGTTTAAATTATGACGATAAGAGAAATAAGGGGCATAAATGTGGTGAGAGGAAACTATTCTACACAGATTCTGAAGAGGAAAAAGATCAAGAATTGGAACCATCACAAGATCTATAATTGGAAGAGATTGTCCCAACAATATATTCTCATGCAATGCTTCAAATTATAAATCCCCAAATTCTCAATATAGAATGTGTTTGTGACGGAAGTCACCCCTGGATTGCAGCAAGAGCAGAGCCCAACACCCATCAGTTTATTTCACGATTTGTTTAATGGGGTGATCGAATGGAAGTTAACTCAAAACGATGTGGCTCCAACTCGGAAACTAGGCCAGGCATGCATGGGCAAGTGAGGTCTTAGATAAACTTCAGACAGTAAGCTATAGTAAGGGTGAGTAGGGGGAAGACTTGTATTAGAAAGATGCAAGGGTCTGTTGTAAACATCAGGTTTCTAACAGACTGTAGGGGAAAACATCTAAACACAATACCTTCTTACATTCAAATGCAGAAAACTGGAGAATACAACAATGCAACGATAAATCCTTTATCATAACATAATTTCAATCATTCACATGAATCAGTCGGTCACAAACTCTCTCAGTATGAGATGAAAACTAGATGGAGTGAAAAGCCTATCTGTCATTAAACAAGAAATATTACGTACCAATACATAACTAGAGAAGTAGATTATGTGCTAAAAATTTACAATCAGGAGCTTCTCTCTACCATCGATAGATTACAAAATAGAAAAACTGAGTTTATATACTCAGAGAAAATCACCTAACATCGGCATGTTCAGTCATCCACGGCTCGGTGTCCCTTCAACCAAATTCGGATGGGTATTCTTTGTCAGACGCCACCTTAACTGTGCGCGGCTCCTGCAAGGGGAGTAGTTGAACCATTAAGTGCTGAATTAGCATGTGTAGGCTTCCCTGGTGAGTTGAGGACTCAGCATGGCTTCCATGAAAAGAACCAGTATAGAGGACCATCTCGAGTAGACTTTCAGCCGGGACATCCATACTTTGCAAATAATGAATGAGGTGAGGTTTCAACCACCCTCTCTCTTCTCCATTCATTCCCAGTATGTACCGGGATTTAGATCATGTCGAATCAGCATCTGGAGAACATAGTGCCCCCCTTCTGTAACTTGATTCGGTGCTTTTGGACTCCTTTTTGTATAGCCCTTTCTACTTTCTCAAGGGACCATGGGCTATGACCTTACGCCTATCTTCCAGAGTGCTTTCAGCATTTCAGGGTTTGTGGATAGGAAGGAGCAGGCCTTCTTTCTTTGAAATCATGATGAGAGAAATGTTGGGAGGGCCTAACAGTCACCACGTGTCTCCCCACTGATCTGATGGTTCTGAACTAATTCGGCAATACTGTGGGCCTGACTCTGGACTCTTTCGGCGTTTTAGGATTCGAGGTTTCGAGAGGTGAAATGGCGAGGGGCGCTTACCCCTAGAACTCTCGAATGACGACATGACATGGATGTGCGCCGTGCGTCCTCTAGATAAATGGCCTAGATAGCATCCACCATTAAAAAGGGGGCCCACCTCATCCACAGGCTCGCTTGACGTAACCTGGTGCTATGACCATGGGCTCGGCTCCAAAAAGGCTTTCGACATTTCATTGATTGACGATTTCAGTTGTAAAGAATGGGAGGCTCCTTGTCTCCGAAACACCGATCCCAGATATGTTGACTAGCTGCCACCTGTCCCAACTGGAATGGACGACCCAGATTTTCCTTGAACTATGGGCACTACCCTTCGTGCTAACTCTCAGGCAACTTGATAGCCCCAAAACCCGATGACTGTCGATCGACTTTGTAGGTGGATATTGGATGCTGCTAACAAAACTTCGCCTGCTTGCTTGACTTGTCACTGGGAAAACAAGATTCTCCTGTGCATCCTGTAGACCTGGGTACTTTTGTTCCTAAGACAAAAATTCTCGCTAACATTAGGCTCCATTGGGGATAGAGTCATCCTTGTGATGCTCTAAGAACTTGTTCTACAGTTTCAGTGTCTTGTTATTGGGCTATGGAGTCATTTACTAAGCCGAAAATATGAAAAAGGAAAATGAACAAAGAACCCAAAGACAATATTTACAAACAAGGGAGCCGGCTAAGGCTCAAACAAAACATTTCTTCAAAAAATGCCCATTTACTGGGCTGTTGAAAACCTCTTCACCCTCCAGATCCTGCAACTTGTATGTGTTGTTTGAGAAGACCTCAGAGATTTTGAAAGGGCCAATCCAAAGGGCATCAAACTAGCTATGTTTTCCCTTATCCTATCTGGGTGCATTCCACTTAAGCACCAAATCCCCGACCTCGAACTCTTTCTTCCTGACCTTCTTGTCAAAAGCCTGCTTGACCCTTTGATGATGGCTATGAGCCATGTCCCTCACCTGTTCCATGATCTATTGTACTTTCATTATCTGATGAATCCTTCTGATCATATGATCTAGCTCTCCCTCATAATCTTGAAAAAATTTCGCCACAGGTAAAGTGAGCTGAGTGGGAAAAACCGCCTCTGCTCCGTAGACCAACTGAAAAGGTGAGGTGCCCATGGATTTCTTCGTTGTCACTTGATCAGCCCATAGACAAAATTTCAACTTTAAATCTCGAGCCCTGTTTTTGTCCCCCAATAGTATTTTGATGATCCTTATCAGGCTTTTGTTGGAGGACTCTGCTAAACCATTGCCTTGGGGATAGTAGGGGGTGGAGTCAATCAGCGAGATCTGGAACTGCTTGCAAAAATTAATTAGAGGATCAGATTTGAAAGAAGCAGCATTATGAGTGACAATCCTACTGGGATAGCCAAATATGGCCATGATATCCTCCAGGAAGCTGATATTACTTTGTGAGAAGCACTTCTGGTGGGGACAACTTCTATCCACTTAGTGAAACAATCTGTTGTAGTCAGGATCCATCTGTGTTGGCCTCTTGAGGGAGGGTGGATTTCTCCAATGAAGTCCAACCCCCACTGCTGAAAAGGTGCTGAAGCTACTATAGGATTTAATGGCAGCGATTTGAGCTGTTGTTTTCATAAGAAATTTTGGCATTCGATGCAAGCTCTGATTTCTCTGCGAACATCAGCGAATAAAGTAGGCCAGTAATATCCAGCCCTGAGGATCTTATGAGTTGTGGTCTTCCAGAAATGGTGCCCCCCACAAAGGCCTCTATGGAAATCAAACATTACTTTCTAGGCTTCTGGTGGGTTCAAACATTTCAGCAGCATCCCCATAGGGTCTCTCCAGTACAAGTCTTTCCCAATGAGACAATATCTGACTGCCTTGAGCTTTAAAGCTCTTGCCTTACTTTTACACATTCCACCCGGGGGCTTCAACTCCTGTAGAAAGTACAAAAAGTCATGATACCAGGCACATTCTGCTAGCAATAAGACTTCCTGAGAGCGTTGGTTGGGCAACTCAGCTTGCTGAGTTCCTGAGCAGGTATTGATGAAACTAACGCCCAAGGATTCACAATTGTATTCTGCCAGTATCTTGGCTAAACCTTGCCCCTTAACCAACTTGGTGGGATTTATCTCCAAGTCAAATTCCAGGATTCTAGCTATCCATCTGCCTCTTCTCCCATCTATATTGGGCTGCACAAGGATGTCCTTCACAGAAGCCGAAGGAACGTATGTGGTTACCTTTGAGTGCAAGACATAGACTCTGAAAGCTTTGAGAGCTTTCACTAAGGCATAGGCCTACTTCTCCATGATTTCATGCCTGATCTTTGCATCTCTTAATGCCCTGCTGAAGAAGGAAATGGGTTGCTCTTGTCCTTCCTTATTTGTATGCAATAAGACCACTGCTACCGTATCGAAAGAGGCAAAAGAAAAAACTTGGAAGGGTTTGGAATAATCAGAACTAATTAGCACATTTTCCTCAGTTAGTGCCCTTTTTATTTGGAAAAAAGATTCCCTGGGTTCAGCGGTCAATTTCACTTCATTTCCCTTTCTGAGCATGGTTGTGATGTGTTTCACCAATTCAGCAAAATTTGAGATGAATCTCCTCAGAAAGTTAATATTTCCTAAAAAGGCCTAGACTTCTTTTCTAGACCTGGGAAGTGACAGGGTTTGGATTGCCTCCACTCTACTGGGATCAATCCTCACTCCTTCCACTGATACTATATGGCCTAACAACTTGCCCTCCATCATAGAAAACAAGGATTTCTTGGGATTTAGGGAGAGACCAAACCTCTAGCACTTCAAGAAAACTTTCCTTAAGTGATGGCAGTGCTCTTTATCAGACCTGGAGAAGACTATGATGTCATCTAGGTAGATCACTACAAATTGGTCTTTCTCCCCGATGAAGGCTATATCCATGGCTCACTCAAATGTTGCTCTTGCATTCATAAGTCCAAATGGCATTTTGGCATACATGAATGTGCCCCAAGGAGTGGTGAAGGTTGTCTTTTCCCTATCTTCAGACATGACCGATATCTGATTATAGCCAGAAAACCCATCGATCATGGATATCTCGGATGCACCAGTTACCCTCTGCAGTATGTGCTACATCTTATGTAGGGGGTAATTGTCTTTCTTTGAGCTCCTGTTCAGGTTCCTGAAATCGACGCAAAGCCTGATTTCTCCACTTTTCTTCCTCACTGGGACCAGATTGGCCACCCATTCGAAATATCTCAAGGTGATGATAATATGGGCCTCTAACAAATTCTTCACTTCTTTCTCCATAATAGGCAACAACATGGGATTTATCTGTCTTAGCTTCTGCCTAAATGGCCTAGCTTCTTCCTTCAATGGGATCTTATGTTCAATGACGGATGTGTCATATGTCTTAAGGTCTTCGTATGTCCATGCAAACACATCAACAAACTCCCTCAACAACTCAGTATATTCGGCCCTCTGTTCTCTGGTCAAACTGCTTGATAACTTGACAAACCTAGCCTCCTCCTTTGTGCCAATGTTGCATTCGGCTATATCAACATCTTCATTTGAAACCTTACCCTTTACGGCCACATCATTCCCATTGAATAGTCTTTCTAAAGGGACTAGTCCTCTCAGAATGTGATTTCCAGGTAGCTGAATAATCTGGTGATTAGCAATTTTATTTAGAAACACCTCAGGGTGAGGGTCACCTTCTGGGTCGGGATCCTGATCAATGTTGAACGCAGAAAATTGATCAACAGATTGGAGAAATTTTTGGATTTCTAGGTCATCTTCAAATACCTTCCAATGCTTGACATTATCTGGTACAAAGGGCCTATATCTTATTTCAACATCATATTTGACCATAGGCGACAGAGGAACTTTGAGAAAACTAGCTGAGACAGCTAAAGAATCGGCTGAAGCATTTTCCCCCCTTGGAATGAAAGAAATGTTAAAATCCAGGAAGAAATTATCAATCAGGTCCCATACTTCATTTCTGTAATTTCTGAGCTGGGGATTAATAGCACGATAAGCATTTCTGACTTGCTGGATAATCAAATCAGCATCTCCAAATATTGCTATCTCTTTAATTCCCATTTCCTTTGCAGCCCTCATACCCAAAACAAGAGCTTCATACTTTGCCACATTGTTGGTGGTTTCGAATTCTAGCTTGTATGATAGGGATATGGCCTCCTGACAAGGTGATATGAAAACCACTCTAGCGCCAACACCTTCACTAGAAGAAGCTCCATCTAAAAACATCTTCCAAATAGAGGGGTTTGGAGGGGAAATTGGATAATCAAGACTGGGCTKCTTTCTGACTTGGAAAGGGTCTTCAGGAGCATCAGGGAGTTGCAATAAACTAGACTTGGAAAGGGTCTTCAGGAGCATCAGGGAGTTGCAATAAACTAGACCCCAAATCGGTGTCAAGTGCAAAGATGGGGTGATTGGTGGGGTTTKTTTCATCACTAACAATGTAGGCCAACTGAGCTTCTCTATATAACCTCCTTTGTTCCCCTCCGAAGACTRGAATGGTGGATATTACAATCATGCCCAACCCACATGGAACTAATGTGTCAGAACATGTCACCCTTAGCACAAATGTGGTTGTAGTTGTGGAAACCTCCACCTATTCCACCAATCATTGGATTAGTTACATCGACTAATGTCATCTTGGACATCGAACATCGAGATGTTGACCATTTTCCATGCTCAATATTGAGCTTCGAAACTCTCTCGAGACCTGCTTTAACCCAATATTGACATCTTTCCATCGCACATAGGGTTGGTGACATCGTTTGATGTCATATCGGTATGTAGACCCTTAGAATCTCGAGATAGCGGCCCCTTCCACTATTCAAATAGCCAAAAACACATTGTTACAAGGAAAATCACTCTATGGCATGGGGTAAACCACAACAGATGGAAATGACTGTAGAAATAAACTCTAATCTCAAGTATGCTATATAAACAAACATGCTAACAAGACAATATAAGGAGCCTAGCTCGTCTAGATGTTCGGTGAAGTCCACCATTGAGCACTTGACTCAAAGCTATACACCTGCAACTTGTACTCAACAACCAAGATACGCAAGAATATGGTGATAATATAGGAATTTAGCACATTAGATAGCATAATTCATCAATATTAATAACAAATACTCCCATGGAATGATAATTCAAATATTTTCAAGACATTAATTGGACAAGAAAAGAGTATTTCTATTAAAATGTAATCAACATAAGTGTATGGATGAAAACATTATGTGTCGGCACGTTTAGAACCAAGAAACTAAGTCCCTTCCAGCTGGGCCTCCACCACTTCAATCCTCCACTAAATACAAGCTCATATAGGAGAGACAATGAGGTTCTCCATCAAATAGGTAAGATCTTGGGGGATGAACAATATGTTCATACTTAAAAGGATAAAGGGATACAGACTCAATATGAAGTGAATAATTTACCCATAGTAACTTTGCTCTCAAAGTTGAATTCTTATCCTCTTTTCCACAGCTTGGATATGGCCCATTTATAGCCTTCAAATGGAACTGAAGGGCCAATTTAGAATGTTTCTAGTATATGGGAGTTCAAGGATCATGGATCTCATGATGTGACATGGAAATCTAACACCATTTTTAATTCTGGGCACACAACCCGATGTACGTTGGATGCAATGGTGCAACCTACGTATACACATGTTGTATAGATGTTAGGACATGTATGTGTCAAAAAATATGTTTTTTAGCTCTGGGAATTGCAAAAAAGGGACTTCAAGTATGCATAGGAAAATGGAAAAGGCCTTATGATCAAGTTGCATGGGGTGAGGCAAATATTGCTATAGCATGCCTGATCTGAGATGAACTGACACCTAAGATATGCATCTATATTCTAGCATGCCACCTGTACTAACTGTTAGGATATTTAGATAGTTAGGAGTTAGTTAATATCTACTTGGTCTAATGTTTCATTAGGTTAAAGTGTGTTTCTTAGTTTGTTTATTTATTATGCATTAGTATGCATTTGTAGTTAGGAAAAACGATGGTCATGATATGTTCCCAACATAGAGTGATCTGACAGTTCATATTCTTGTTGATCTTAATGGCTACATTGATCCATGGATTACCACCCAATTGGTCCATGATATCTATTTAAATATCATGGAGTCTCATTTGTCGATGATTCATTGTGAGAAACTCTCTTGTAAAATATCTCTATAATCTTTTTCTTTTGCATTAATAAACTGCACCAAGTGGTCGCGTTGGTTGGGGTCGTGGATGTTTCCCCACAGGGGTTTTACCATGTCAAAACATCAGTGTGTTGATATTTGATATGGTTGTTTGAGTGGTTACTAAATGTGTTCTTCCTCTATTTCAAAACCTATTTTTTTTAACATGGTGTCAAAGTTCGTTTGAAGACTCGCTCCCATTGCAGATCGAGAACGCGAATATGAGTTGACTCATATTTGGTTTCTTCCATTTCCATATATTTTTGGGGTAAGATAATTTCTTTATTATGTCTGGAGATCTCTTTTTAGTCAAGTTTTTTTTTTTTTTTCACTCGAAAAGGTTTCTATTTTCCCAAGATACGACCATTTTAGTCAAATCCAGAGTTATAGAGCTAGAATATGCCATTTTTAAAAATTTTGCAGAGTATTATTTCGGTTTTATTTTAGTTTTGTATTGTTTGTTTTTGGGTTGCTACTCTTTTAGATATGAGTATCATCTTTTCCCTGCTCCCTGTGTGATCTAAGGAAATAATAAAGATATAGGAAAATGTGCATTTTTTGGGTAAGCTAACCGAGATCTAACCCTTGTCATCGAGAAGCCAAAAACAATTCTTGTATGAAAATATTTTTTTATGAGCATGCTCTCCAAGTATGTCAACAACAACAACAACAACAAAAACAACAGTCCTCCTTCTAAACAATACAACATGTTTTTCTAGCTCACTTGGTTTAAATTTTACTTATTAAGTAAGAGGTCTTGAGTTCAAGTCTTTTTTTTGTTACTTTTTTTGAAAAAGTTCATGCATGCATTGTAAAGTGTATTTCACTTCAAGTATACAAGTGAATCGCTATAAGTAGCTTCAACAATTTATTTTAAAGTTATTTATTTTTCATGCAACTTTATTTTATAAAGTAACTTCATTGTAAAAGTGATCCTCGCTTCTTTTTATAAAAGTGGGTCACTTCATAAAGCACCTTATTTGTGAAAGTGAGGTTATTTGAAGGGGTATCACTATGCGGGACAACTTCTACTTTCCACATTGCTCTTTGGTTACCATTTATGTTTTCTTTTAAAAGGGAATAACTTTCACATCCGAAGTCCATTTTCATGTCAGTTTTTGTAAAAACTCTTAATTTTTCGATATCTTTCCATCCATATCATCGGTTTCAGTTTCCATATTATCTGCATATTTAATATGGATTCTTCTAGTGATATTTTTCTTACAAGTACCAACTGCTTCAAATGGAAATATCATATGTTGTATTTATTAAGAAGTAAAGGCATGTATCATATTACCTTGGGAAAAGAAAAAGAACCCACTGATGATGAAAATAAATTCAAATGGGCTAATAGGAATGCCAAAGCACCTGGAGTGATCACAATGTCCATCTCTCCTGATTTAATGTTCCACCTTCAAGAAATTGATGACCTCGATGAAGCTTGGGAAAATATTGAATATGTTTTTGGTAAACACAATATTATTCAAGCAAATTAGTTATAAAATCAGATATTGACTTTAATTCCAAATGATTTTTCTTTCACTCAAGAATATCTGTCTCTGTTTAAAACATTTAGAATTTTATGTGAAGAGTGTAGCATAAAGCTAGAGGAAGAGCATTGCATATATATTATTATTTCCAATATAGGTAGTGCATATTATGTTTTGTATCTACCTTCTATGCCATGAGAGAGGCTCTAGGGAAATGTTATCAAAAAGACACTCTTGAGTCATTTTTTGATGCTTTGATTAGAGATCAAGATAAACTTGTACAACTTGGAGTGATCAACACTACATGTGTTGGCATTGTTTGTTATGTGTTTTAATTCATGGAAACATGAATCAATCATGAACAAATTTATATAAAATGAATCAATCATGAAAAAACTTATAGATTTGGCATTAGTGTCAGGATGGCCAATAAGGTATGTCCCTGGGTAATGAAGGGTCATTGATGGAAAGATAATGCAACATTACAACAAGGCTAAAGTTCGAGAGAAAACGCATATGGTAAATGCCATCGATGTAATATTCGATCACTTTCAAGGATTGATGATCTTTGTTACAGGTACATTTTCCAAAGCTCAGAAGAGATAGTGCTTTTGAAGTTGCACAGGAGATCAGGCTTCAAAAAGATAATTTTTACAGGTGGAAACCTTTATAAAAATCAAGCAACTGGATTCATTCATCATAATTCATATGTAAATATGATTGTTGGATCATAGAGGATACCTGCATAAAGAAGGAGAGAATCATGGCCGTATGATTGAAGATTTGAGTGTGACTTAAATCGTCCAATTGTCTAGGAGGAACAATGGTCAAATTCAGAGATGACTACTTTGGATAAAATTACACGAAGGAAAAATATTTTAGCCGAAGACGAAGTCTCTAAGTGGACACGATTCATCCGATCTTAGAAATATTTCTGGAGTAATATTGACCATTCGATCAAAACAAAGTGGAAGGATATGATAAGCAATGCTAAGGCACGAAGCCCCTGATTAAAATCATCAGATAGATTCAAGAAAGATCTTAGCCATTGGATTAGAGTTAAGTATAACTAGTCAACCTCAGTGATAACCACTTCAGTAAAAATGAGTTTGAATTGAACCAGAATTCTCGAAGCCCGAATTCACGAAGAAACACTAGACATCTGATCTAAGGAACACTGCAAGAAATATCCCATCTGTTGGATCAGGTAAAGAGGAAGTATAGGATAAGTAAGGACAAAGGCCCGAGATCCTGAATGGTTGAATTCTTGACAATCATTGGATCATGTTAATATTCGTGGGTTAAACAAGGATCGTTATATGAATTCAAGTTACTCGAGGTTTATTCTTCACAGAATCTCACTCCAGGAGAATTAGGAAGTGGGAAAAAGTGAATAACTTGAAATCCCGAAGGTTAAAATGTATCTGGACCATCCAAGTGGAAGGATAGCCTAAGCATTGAGGGTCGTTGGATCATTCATGACAGCAGGACTACGCCAGGAGGAAATGTGGCACAATCAGATGGTGGCAAGTGGTAAGGTCCATTTGTCACTTTAGTTATATGAAAGTCATAAATCCAGGTGACACGTGGAATCCACTCAGTCAGTGCCACATCAATAGTGACGTCAAGAACCACATCACTCCAAGATTACTAACTTTAGGGATATCCAAGCCTGTGTTATCAGCTAATCATAAAAGTCCAGAATCACTAAGTAACGTTAATTATTGATCTAATTCGGGAGAATTCTCAACCATTGATCAAGTACAGTGGAAGGATAGAGTAAGCATAAATTTGGAAGTAACACTAACCATTGATCTACTTCGAGAGTGTTCTCAACCATTGATCAAGCGTAGTGGAAGGATAGTGTAAGAGGAAGTGTTAACCGAAATCAAGAGGTAATCACCTCTTTATGAATTATTCGATAGGTAATCAATCTGGAGGGGCTAAACTATCTCATAGTTTGAATATCCCAGAGTCCCAAATCTTCGAAGTTCCAGAGTAAATAACAAATGTCCATCTCAACATCCAATTAAAACATGACCATTGATTTTGATAAGTTATCAAGCACATGTTTGGATTAACACCTAGCCATTGCCTATGGTCATATATAAGTCCCAAAGTGAACGAGAATCATCCACTCAATTGCATATTAAGTCATGACCGTCAATTTGTTTTAAGCCTCTGGATAAGCCAGGATCGTCCATCCAACGAAATATTAATATTGATCATCTGATCTACTAGTCAATACAGTATAGGAACTTCAGAGAAATATAATGTTAAGCCCTAATATTGGTTCATTACCCCTTAATTGGGGCATATTATATTAGTAATGTTATTTTATTTATGTCGGATTTATCCCATTAGTTGTAATTATACCTCCTAGTCTCCTATATATACCAAGGAGACATTTTCATTTTGAATCATCTTGTTCTTGAACATTTAAGTGGGGTAAAAGGAGGTTTCCCCCTCGAAGAGGCTTATTATCTAAAATTATCTCTTTTTCAAGGCGTTGAGTACCTTTTCTGAGGTTTTTCTATTCTATATTCATGTTTGGTTCTTAACATATGGTATAAGAGCTCAAGGTCTTGGGGTTTCGTTGCTACATCTAAGACACCTTGGAATCTTCTCTATAACTTTTTTTCTACAACGTTTTATAATGAATGTCTTGGAGGATATTTATCAGATAGATAATGGTACTTTGGGTTCAAAATTTATCTCTTGAGGACTTATACTTTCGGAGATACAGCCTATACAAGATAGGGTTCTGGAATCATCCTGAACTGAGTCATTGCGACATTTTCTCTATAAAAACGTTTCTGTAATGTTTCATACCCTGAACTCTGGAGGATATTTACAAAAATTAGAAAGGTATCTATGGTAAAACTTTCATCTTCTGGGTCATCTTAAATTTTTAGATACACCTTGTGTAAGATAGGGTATCTGACTAGTCCTATTGACTAGTCTCAAGAAGGTGTTCCAGGTAAAACAATCATAACTTCTTCCTAGAGTATCCAAATTGCATGGGACTAGTTTCATTGGATCATGGAAATTTTGTAGTATGTTTGGTGCGAGTTTCAGAATTTTATATCAATTATTTTTGGCAGGGCATGCTATACAAGTGAGATCTCCTGGAAAGGCCAAAAATCGGTAAGTTGTGGGGAAGTTACCATAAATTCCACTTCGCACATCCAATTTTGATCAGACCTATGGCATTGTAGAGAAGAAATATCAGAAAACTATATGAAATAAAGTTTCATACCCAGAAGGGCAGAAACTTGGGAGATACAACAGAAGAAATATTGTCTAGCAAAACCGCCTCAAAATCAAGGTTCAAAAGTGATACTTGGCCAACATGCCACCCAAAAAGGGAACTTCTACACCAAATAAGCCTCTAGAAAATCCTACTTGGAATCTTGATGAATGTGAAGAAATGCGTAGGGACATAAATGATTTACAAAAGAAGATAGTAACAAAAGATGAACTACAAGAGATGATGGATTCAATGGAAGCTAAGTTGGATACTAAGATGGATGGTTTAAAAGGGGATATCATGGATGTATTGAAAAATTTCGTAACAGAGAAGACACCTAAAAGTGAAAATGCATCCCATGAAATTCATGATGAGGACACAAGGAAGGTGAATCAAGAATAGAGAAACTCCAACTTTGGTTTGAAGACCAACCACGTTCCTAAGATTGATATGAGGAATTTTGATGGCAAGGACCCAATCACATGGATACTTCAGATGGAGCAATTCTTTGATCTCCATAATGTGCCACATACACAAAAGGTATGAATTGCTTCTTTATATTTAGAACTTAATCAATTTGTATGGTATCGATGGCTTTGTTCTCGCAAATCACTCGTCACCTAGATGATTTTCACAGAAGAAATGATAGCACACTATGAGGATACAAGGAGCAATACCTTCTTTAGCCAATTGATAAATCTCAAGCAAAAGGGTTCAGTTACCGAGCACATTGAGAACTTCCAAAGATTGAATATAAAGGTAACCGATA
>JASDQU010736547.1:287554-372473 GCA_032191745.1 Picea mariana
GTTGACAAATCCATGATTATTTCCATATCTTCTGTTTACACCATTCATGTTTCTTGTGTATTTGTTCCTTTCATTGATTCTGCAATTAATTGCCTTATGTCCAAAATTTTTGCAAGTATAACAATGATCAAGAAAGAAATTTTAATACCTTGGAGTAAGTGGGCTTCTTTGTGATGTAGTCCATCTGGGTTCATGATCTATTCTTCTGTAGTTTCCTTCATACTGATTGGAGCTTCTTTGATTTCTGAAGGTAGGAGGTCTTCTTGGATATTCATCTCTTTTGTAAGCATTCCTTCTTTCTGGTATCCTGGTCCACTTCTCATCAACTGTCTGTGTAGCTCTTTCTTCAACCTGCTTGTTGGTATTTGAATCTTCTTTGTATGAAGTTTCACCCATGCATCCAAGATGTGTTAAGTCTTTTGGCACTTGAGAGTTTCTTAAGCTCTTCCTCAATGAGACAACTTCTTGTTCAAGTTTCTCACAATCTTCTTCTTTCTTTATCATTTGGACCTTCTTTACTTATACTATTCTTCTTGCTTCTTCAAGTAGAGATTTCAAGGAAATGGTTTCTTCTCTCAGTTTCTGAACGTATTCTAATTGTTTCTTTACGCTTACAACTATATTTTCACAACTAACCAATTCACTTCTTAGTTTTCTTTGCGTGTCTTTGAGCTTGTTATTTTCAATCTCAACATGCTTCATTTTTTTTAAATTCTCATCTTCTTGTCGAATAATTTTTTATTTATGATTTTCTTCTTCTTCATTGGACTTTTCTTCTTCATTGTCACTTCTTTCAATCCCTGGATGAGGACATTCAAATTCAATGTGACCTACTCCTTCACAATTGAAGCAAAAGAACTGACCTCTATTTTCTTCTTTGAAATCTGAGATGTTGTAATCTTCTTCAACTTCTTCTTCTTCTTCCGCTTCTTCCTTTTCATAAAGTTCTTGTAGCTTGTCCCAAAGATATTTTTCTGATGCACATGATCCCACCGTGGATTTCACTGAATCTGTCAATCCATCTAGGATGGTATCTATTGCCAGTTTGTTGTTCCTTTTTGCTTCCTTCTGAGCTACAGTCTTCGGTTTCTTCGAAGCATTATATCCTGAAGCAACTGAGATCCAAACATCTACCCCAAGAGATTTCAAGTGAGTTTCCATTCTATTTTTCCAGTATTCAAAATTGCTTCCATCAAATGGTGGAATCCCATTTGGAATGTTTCCTTCCATTTCTGCATAGGATCTTCCTTCCAGTGGTTAAACTGTATTGAAGGTAACCTACTTTGATACCAATTGTTGATACTGAGAGGGGGGTGAATCAGTATCCAGTACAATTTAAAACCTTTTTCAACTTATACTTAAACCATTCAATTATATCCAATGAGCAATGAACAATAGTATAAGAGTTACACCAATACACCACTATACACCAAGCAAAATATATGAGAAATAATCAATAGTTTTTGTTCAAGGGAAGTAATGACTTCCAAAGGTATCTACAGCTTCCAAATGTAAAGAGAGGGATAAACCTCCAAGAGGAAGATACAATCCTCCAATATCAAGAGATATTTGAACTCTCTATCCTTTCCCCTTCCTTCCACCCAAGAATATATGAGAGATAATAAAACTTTACATTAAATCATCACCATCAACCAATCATCACATAGAACCTGATAATGCTTTCTGAGACTTCTTCAATTTCTACAATTATTCAATTCTTAGAGTACTCTGATCCTATAGATAATGTTACTCAATGTATTCTCTAAAACTCCTCCAATTTTCACTCCTTGAATCCTTCCCAAAAGGAGGTTATAGAAAGAATGGTAGACTTTATTCAATTCTAGTCTATTCAGAAGACCCAACTTGTACATCATGCCCCACGCTCAATATTTAACATCTGATTTTGAAACTCACACACAAGAAACGAAAGTATATACTATTTCCAATGGAAGTGGTCCCACTACATTTGGAGTTTGTATGGAAAAGTTATGACTATTTTACCCAGAACACCTGTTTATTAACCAGTTTCAGGACTGGTCACAAACCCTATATTTCACAGAGTGTATCTCCATAATTATAGAAAATAAAGAGATGAAATTTTTACCAGAGGTACCTTGATATGTCTTCTCAATACCATAGAGATTTCACCATATGAATCTTTCTAGAAAAAAAGTTATAGCAAAAATGGGAAGATGACCTGAAAATAACATACCTTAGAACACATCACCAAAAGACTTCATCCTCCCTTGAAATCCGGCCTTCTTTTACTTCTTCTTCTCTCTGAAATTCGAATTGTAAAAAATGAATGTATAATGATATTTATTTATACCATTTATGTCACTTGATTTTAACATTAGGGCCGACCTGACACTTTCTTATTTTGTAATTATTTTCTTTAATTATTTTCAGGGCCTACATGTACTTCCTTTTTCAATTCACTTTTTCATATTCAAAAATTCATTTCTCCTCAACCATGAGGATCCATGTGACGTGCCACATACCACTGGAAATAACATGATGTATACTATCCATTCATGGTTGTTGTATATGCATGTGCATTTTCCTTCATGTACAAATACCTTTATCAATCTTGTGGTCCAAAACCCATGACTAGGGTTGACATCAATGACAACAATCAATCTTCGAATAGATAAAGGAGTTCACCCCCAACTGGGCTACATCTCCTTGAGCCTCCATCAATGGACTAGGCTCTCTGGGATTAGTTTGTCAAAGATTATTTTATAACCTACTGCTCAACTCCAATCAATTTACTGACTATACCATTGGGTTTAGAGTACATAAAACCCCAAAAATGACTATTAGATCTCTGAAAATAGACCATGGCTCATCCGGGCATGACCTCTTCTACATTTGGCCTTGAACTTGCCTGATCTTCCTTGTGGAAAAAAACCCTGTAAAAGTCCTCAAATGGATTTGAAACCTATCCCAATGTGTTCAAAGCATAAAAATTAGTCAAAAATGACTATTCAGTCATAGAAAATAGACTTGGGCTCATATGAGCATGACCTCCTTCAATGGTGGCCCTAAGCTCCCTAGAGCTCCTGAAACTTCAAGGTAGAAAAAATCTGCAAAAGAAGTCTTTTTGGCAATCACCTGGGTACCTTGACATGCCTTGCACTGCAATTGGCTATGTCCCTCAACCACTGTCCTCTGGCTCCTGCTGACCCACTATTCTCTTTGTGCTTGGAAGACTGACAACCTTCCCACTGAGAATCAAGTCCCTCCTGTGAACTCTTTGATGTCAACACAATTCGCTCTACAATGGTTGCAAAATACTTTCCTGTGACATCTTGTCAGCCAAGAAAACCATCAATCTTGAAAACAAACTTTATACAAGACTAAAAATGATTCCAACAAAGTCTTTTTCCTCTTCAAGAAAACGGTCGCATCTTGTAATTCATCAAATCACATGGCGTTTTCCTACATCTTGGTGTACTAACAATCGACTTACAGGCCGAAAAACACCATCGATTAAACATAAGTCAAAAAACATGATCGACACAACATATTCCTCAAGACAATATAGACACAAGTCGAGACTTGTTTGAAACATATCGACATTCCAAAATTCGACATTCATGATACACAATCATGTTACAATCATGAGTCACTCACAATGAACTGTCACCAAGTTCACTGTTTACACACACACAAAAACACATGCATGTGCATGGCTCTTCAACTCTCCTTCAATTACAAACATAAGTACATAAACCCAAAAATATGTGGGTACATAAGAGATAAAATGAAAAGCTATAAATGGTTGCAACAAGTGAGTATCATACCCCTCTTTTGCACCCTCCTGACGAAATTGTGCAACAACAAGAATGCTTTTAAATGAATTGCATTCACATGGAAACTTGCATCATGAAAGTTGTGATAAGCTGCTGCAACTTGTCTAACTTTCAACATAAATGCATACATAAGGCTGAAAAGTGCATCTACAAACAAAGAAATGCAAGCCCTACTAGTTCAAGAAATCTAACCATTTCTTACCAAGCCAATTTAGTGGTGATTTTTTCTACTGAAAATCATCTTCTTGTGATACATCTTGACTCACATCGATGATGGAATCTCCTCTTCCATTCTTGCCAATCTCTTTATTCATTTGCTTCTTGTGCTGTGGATGAGTGGTTGGATGCAATGTCCAACATTGGTCAATGAGATGACCCCTCTTCTGGTAGTGAGTGCAAATCTTTTGCATCTTCTTTTCAAGTTTCCTTTGCTTGGAAAGTTTCCTGGATGTGATCAATCTTTTCCAACATCTTGAAAAATGATGGCTATCTAGACCACAATCAGGGATGATTTTAAGAATGGAAATTTATTTTTAAATGTAGAAACCTTGGCGAATCTTACTAATCCTTCATATGCCAACTATAAATGTTTGGTGATATTTTTGTAAAAGTATTCAAATTTCTAAGTATTTTATATAGTTTGTATAAAAGTTTGGTGATTTTTAAGGTAAAATAATTTTATCCTATAGAATTTGGGTGAATCATTTTTAGAATGGCGAATCATTTTTTAAGAAAAAACATGGAAAATTAGCCCATGAACGAAATTTAGCCCCTAAAATCATCCTTGACCACAATATGTACATGGAATTTTTCTGACATTTTTACATGCAAATTTACCATGCTTAACATAATAAAAAGAAATTGAATGATAGGCAGAAATATACCTTGAACATTCACCTTTATCACCTTGTTGAGGAGGTGAATTTGAAGAGTTACCAACTCTCCTTTAAAGACCAACAAAAATGTTCTTGTCCTTATGGCTGTCATGACTCTCTTGTTTCATACATGTGCATTCATATTGAACACATACTTTGCATGCTTGAGGGATTGAACTTGCAACAAAAGTTCTTGAACATTCACCTTTATCGCCTTCTTTAGGAGGTGAATTTGAAGAGTTACTAGCTCTCTTTTGAAGACCAACAACAGTGTTCTTGCAACTGTTTCCCTTCTCTCCTCAAATTTGGAATATTCTCCATCTTTCTGTTCATATATAAGACCCCTATACTTGGGCCTCTCCTAAAAAACAATAGGCTCAACAATGCCTTGTGCATGCTTGCCTAACCCATTACCTTCATAGCCCATTTTTAACAATAACTTGGACCCTATTCCTCTAGTGTGATTTTCAAAAAAACCAAAGCATTCATGTTGAGAGGAATTTGAAGATAAAATAACAATACATACCTCATGATCATGCATGTACTTGGTAAGTGTTTCCTTTGCCTCATGGACTTGAGTCTCCATCTCATGCAACTTTTCAAGAAGTTGGTGCTTCTCCTCCTTCATGGTCATCAACTGCTCTTTAAGGACAATGCTCTCCTTTCTATCTTCCCACATCTCTTGCACCACATCTCTCATTGTTAGAAACTCCTCCAACATCTCTTTTTCAAAGAACTTGGTTAATGAAGATGTATGAGAACTATCAATGTTTGAAGCTTCCTCCATCCTTGCAAGATATCAAACTTCAACACAAAACTTGCACAATAATACCAACAGCTAAATCTCTATCTATCAATGGCAATCACATGAGAAAAACTATGCTCTGATACCACTTAATATGAAAATAGGGGGATAACTTGTTTTTCTATGCGTGCACCCTCTACTCCATTAAAATATAAACTTTAGGACCTTGCTCAATGTCATAGTTGTGCAAGAGAAAGTATGTGTCAAGTTTGTGGATCTTTTAGGTGTTTTTGTGTGATCTCTTTGAAAGGTTAAACATGTTGTTTAAATAAATACAAAAAAAACATAACTTGCAACAAATAAACCAGCAAACTCACAACAATAACAAGATGATAAAGGAGTTCACCCCCAACTGGGCTACATCTCCTTGAGCCTCCATCAACGAACTAGGCTCTCTGGGATTAGTTTCTCAAAGATTATTTTACAAGATGTTGCTCAAATCCAATCAATTTATTCACTGTACCATTGGGTTTAGAATACATAAAACCCCCAAAAATGATTATTAGATCTCTGAAAATGGACCATGGCTCATCTGGGCATGACCTCTTCTACATGTGGCCTTGAGCTTCTCTAAGCTTCCTTGTGGAAAAAAAACCTGTGAAAGTCCTCAAATGGATATGAAACCTGTTCCAATGTGTTCAGAGAATAACAATTAGTCAAAAATGGCTATTCAGTCATAGAAAATAGACTTCAGCTCATCTGAGCATGACCTCCTTCAATGGTGGCCCTAAGCTCCCTAGAGCTCTTGAAACTTCAAGGTAGAAAAAACCTACAAAATAAGTCTTCAAATGGATTTAAAAATAGTTCCAATGGATTCATAACATCCAAAAACCCCTAGATGGGATTTTTCGACACCTCATTTCGCCAAAAGATGAAGAAGTTAGGCCTCCTGCCATTTTCCTCCTTCAAGCTTGTTGTCTCTGGTTCACCAAAACACACCTCCTGTGTGAGTAACCTGGCTTCTGGGAGTTTCTCGTGCCTAAACCCAGTACATATGCCATTCTCATGAAATGCGTGAATTTTTCGCGCAGCGTTAGCGAACTAAGCCCCCAAAGGTGGAGGTGTTGGGCGCATGGGGCCATGTGGCCAAGTCTTAATGCGCAAAAAGGGGGCTTGTTCCAAGATTGGATGAGGGCACAACAAGTGTCAAGCAATGGGAGAGATCCATTTTATGGTTTAAATAACCATGTGCAAATATGTGGGGCATGTTCATATGGAGGGTAGCGCATATACCCAAGGGCTGGGGCTAAGCCCCAGCTCGGACCTCACTCCAAAATGCCACATACACAAACTTAAATATATATTTGAACATATACATATTAAGTACCACCCTGTGGGCTCGTGGTAGTCCACACATTGCCAAAGCGTTGACCATATGGGAGGTCTTGGCGTGGACTCCAACATAACTTTTAACATACCAAAACCTAGGTGCCACGTGGCACCACTCCATTGGCCAACAAAATGCCACGTGTCTCAAATCTATTCGTCCATGTGTCTCACATGCATTCACCCATGTGTCTGCCCAAATTGCCAACTTAGCACTGACACATCAGCACTTGCCACGTTGTCTGCCACATGTGAGGCATACCCTTCCATGTCATCATGTATGGTATGTACGGACTGTACAATCAACATCTTTTTTTATGCATGTTTGGAAAATCGAATAGATCTCGATATCTCACTCATCCGATATCTATTTGACCCCATTTGAAGTGTGTTGGGTTCATGACAATGTGGGATACGCACCTGTTTGTTTTGAGGTGATTCTGAACACTTTCATTTTCGGGTTAAAATTTGACCCCTCGTCCAGATTCTAATCACTCCTTCCCATTGAAACGATTTTGGACACATTAAAGCTGATGATTATCTACCTGAGCTTCATTAATCTTCTACTTCCAAGTTCTATCAATTTATTCTACTTGAAAAGTCTTTTTGGCAATCACCTGGATACCTTGACATGCCTTGCACTGCAACTGGCTATGTCCCTAAACCACTATCTACTAGCTCCTGCTGACCCACTATTCTCTTTGTGCTTGGAATACTAACAACCTTCCCATTGAGAATCAAGTCCCTCTTGTGAACTCTTTGACATCAACACAATTCGCTCTACAATGGTTGCAAAATACTTTCCTTCGACATCTTGTCACAAACCAAGAAAACCATCAGTCCTGAAAACAAACTTTATACAAGACTGAAAATGATGCCAACAAAGTCTTTTTTCTCTTCAAGAAAATGACCGTATCTTGTACTTCATCAAATCACATGGTGTTTTCCTGCATCTTGGTGTACTCAAAATCGACTTACAGGCCGAAAAACAACATGGACTAAACATAAGTCAAAAAACATGATCGACACAACATAGTCGTCAAGACAATATAGACACAAGTCGAGACTCATTTGAAACATATTGACATTCCAAAATTTGACATTCATGATACACAATCATGTTACAATCACGAGTCACTCATAATGAACTGTCACCAAGTTCACTGTTTACACACACAAAAAAACACATGCATGTGCATGGCTCTTCAACTCTCCTTCAAGTACAAACATAAGTATATAAACCCAAAAATATGTGGGTACATAAGAGCTGAAATGAAAAGCTATAAATGTATACAACAAGTGAGTATCATACCCCTCTTTTACACCCTCCTGACGAAGTTGTGCAAGAACAAGAATGCTTTTAAATGAATTGCATTCACATGCAAACTTGCATCATACAAGTTGTGATAAGCTGCTGCAACTTGTCAAACATTCAACAAAAATGCATACATAAGGCTGAAAAATGCATCTACAAACAAAGAAATGCAACCCTTACTTGTTCAAGAAATCTAACCATTTCTTACCAAGCCAATTCAGTGGTGATTTTTTCTGCTGAAAATCGTCTTCTTGTGAATCATCTTGACTCACATAGATGATGGAATCTCTTCTTCCAGTCTTACCAATCTCTTTATCCATTTGCTTCTTGTGTTTTGGATGAGTGGTTGGATGCAAAGTCCAACATTGGTCAATGAGATGACCCCTCTTCTGGCAGTGAGTGCAAATATTTTGCATCTTCTTTTCAAGTTGCCTTTGCTTGGAAAGTTTCCTGAATGTGGTCAATCTTTTCCAACATCTTGAAACATGATGGTTATCTAAACCACAATATGTACATGGACTTTTTCCACCATATTTACATGGAAATTTACCATGCTTAACATAATCAAAAGAAACTAAATGATAGGAAGAAATATACCTTGAACATTCACCTTTATCGCCTTCTTGAGGAGGTGAATTTGAAGAGTTACTAGCTCTCCTTTGAAAACCAACAAAAAAGTTCTTGTCCTTATGGTTGTCACAACTCTCTTGTTTCATACATGTGCATTCATCTTGAACAAATGCTTTGCATGCTTGAGGTATTGAACTTGCAACAAAAGTTCTTGAACATTCACCTTTATCGCCTTCTTTAGGAGGTGAATTTGAAGAGTTACTAGCTCTCTTTTGAAGACCAACAACAATGTTCTTGCAACTGTTTCCCTTCTCTCCTCAAATTTGGAATATGCTCCATCTTTCTGTTCATATCTAAGACCCCTATACTTGGGCCTCTCCTCAACAACAATAGGCTCAACAATTCCTTGTGCATGCTTGCCTAACCCATTACCTTCATAGCCCATTTTTAACAATAACTTGGACCCTATTCCTCTAGTGTGATTTTTAAAAACACCAAAGCATTCATGTTGAGAGGAATTTGAAGATAAAATAACATTGCATACCTCATGATCATGCATGTACTTGGTAAGTGTTTCCTTTGCCTTATGGACTTGAGTCTCCATCTCATGCAACTTTTCAAGAAGTTGGTGCTTCTCCTCCTTCATGGTCATCAACTGCTCTTTAAGGACAATGCTCTCCTTTCTATCTTCCCACATCTCTTGCACCACATCTCTCATTGTTAGAAACTCCTCCAACATCTCTTTGTCAAAGAACTCGCTTAATGAAGATGTATGAGAACTATCAATGTTTGAAGCTTCCTCCATCCTTGCAATATATCAAACTTCAACATAAAACTTGCACAATAATACCAACAATTAAATCTCTAGCTATCAATGGCAATCACATGAGAAAAACTATGCTCTGATACCACCTGATATGAAAATAGGGGTCTAACATGCTTTTCTATGCAAGCACCCTCTACTCCATTAAAATATAAACTTCAGGACCTTGCTCAATGTCATAGTTGTGCAAGAGAAAGTATGTTTCAATTTTATGCATCTTTTAGGTGTTCGTGTGTGAGGTCTTTAAAAGGTTAAATATGTGGTTTAAATAAATACACAACAAACGTAACTTGCAGCAAATAAACCACCAAACTCACAACAATAACAAGATGATAAAGGAGTTCACCCCCAACTGGGCTACATCTCCTTGAGCCTCCATCAATGGACTAGGCTCCTTGGAATTAGTTTTTCAAATATTATTTGGCAAGTTGTTTTTCAAATCCAATCAATTTATTGACTGTACCATTGGTTTTGGAATACATAAAAACCCCAAAAATGACTATTAGATCTCTGAAAACGGACCATGGCTTATCCGGGCATGACCTCTTCTACATGTGGCCTTAAGCTTCCCTGAGATTCCTTGTGGGAAAAACACCTTTAAAATTCCTCAAATGGATTTGAAACCTATCCCAATGTTTTCATAGCATAACAATTAGTCAAAAATGACTATTCAGTCATATAAAATAGACATGGGCTCATCTGAGCATGACCTCCTTCAATGGTGTCCCTAAGCTCCCTAAAGCTCCTGAAACTTCAAGGTAGAAAAAACCTGCAAATGAAGTCTCCAAATGGATTTGAAAATAGTGCCAATGGATTCATAACATCCAAAAACCCTTAGCTGGGCTTTTTCAGCACCTCATTTCACCAAAAGATGAAGAAGTTAGGACTCCTGCCATTTTCCTCCTTCAAGCTTGTTGTCTCTGTTTAGCCAAAAATGCACCTCCTGTGTGAGTAACCTGGCTTATGGGCGTTTCTCATGTCTAAACCTAGCACATGTGCAATTCTCATGAAATACATGAATTTGTTGCACCGTTATCAAACTAATCCCCTAAAGGCAGAGGTTTTGGGTGCATGGGGACATGTGGCCAAGTCTTAACACGCAAAAAGGGGGCTTGTTCCAAGATTGGATGAGGGAAAGACAATTGTCAAGCAATGGGAGCGATCTATTTTATCATTTAAATAACCATGCACAAATATGTGGGGCATGGTCATATGGGGGGTAGCGCATATACCCAAGGGCTGGGGCTAAGCCCCAGCCCAGACGCTGCTCCAAAATCCCACATGCACAAACTTAAATATATATTTGAACATATACATATTAAGTACCACCATGTGGGCTAGTGGTAGTCCAAACATTGCCAAAGCATTGACCATGCAAGAGGTCTCGGGGTGGACTCCAACATAACTTTTAGCATACCAAAACCTAGGTGCCATGTGGCAGCCTATGTCTGGGCCATGTGGCACCACTCCATTGGCCAACAAAATGCGAGGTGTCTCAAATATATTCATCCACATGTCTCACATGCATTAACCCATGTGTATGCCCAAACCACAAACTCATCACTAACACGTCAACACTTTCCACATCATCTTCCATGTGTGAGTCGTACCCTTCCACATCATCATGTACAGTATGTATGAACTGTACAGTCAGCATCATTTTTTTTTCCTGTTTTTCAAATTGAATAGATCACGATATCTCACTCATCTGATGTCTGCTTGACCCTATTCAAACTACGTTGGGTTCATGACGACGTGGGCTACGCACCTGTTTGTTTTATGCCAATTTTGAACACTTTCAGTTTTGGGCTAAAATTTGACCCCTGGTCCAGATTCTGATCATGCCTTCCCACTGAAAGGATTTTGGACCGACAAAAGTTGATGATTATTTGCTTGAGCTTCATTACTCTTCTACTTCCAAGTTCTATCAATTGATTCTACTTGAAAAGTCTTTTTGGCAATCACCTGGGTACCTTGACATGCTTTGCACTGCAACTGGCTATGCCCCTCAACCACTATCCTCTGGCTCCTGTTGACCCACTATTCTCTTTTTGCTTGGAATACTAATAGCCTTCCCACTGGGAATCAAGTCCCTCTTGTGAACTCTTTGACATCAACACAATTCGCTCTACAATGGTTTCAAAATACTTTCCCGCGACATCTTGTCACAAACCAGGAAAACCATCAGTCTCCAAAACAAACTTTATACAAGACTGAAAATGATGCCAACAAAGTCTTTTTTCTCTTCAAGAAAATGGTTGCATCTTGTACTTCATCAAAGCACATGGCATTTTCCTGCATCTTGGTGTACTCAAAATGGACTTACAGGCTGACAAACACCATGGACTAAACATAAGTCGAAAAACATGATCAACACAACACAGTCGTCAAGACAATATAGACACAAGTTGAGACTCATTTGAAACATATTGACATTCCAAAATTCAACATTCATGATACACCATCATGTTACAATCATGAGTCACTCATAATGAACTATCACCAAGTTCACTATTTACACACACACAAAAACACATGCATGTGCATGGCTCTTCAACTCTCCTTCAAGTACAAACATAAGTACATAAACCCAAAAACATGTGAGTACATAAGAGCTGAAATGAAAAGCTATAAATGGCTGCAACAACTGAGTATCATACCCCTCTTTTACACCCTCCTGACGAAGTTGTGCAACAACAAGAATGCTTTTAAATGAATTGCATTCACATGGAAACTTGCATCATACAAGTTGTGATAAGATGTTGCAACTTTTCAAACTTTCAATAGAAATGCATACATAAGGCTGAAGAGTGCATCTACAAACAAAGAAATGCAAGCCTTACTTGTTCAAGAAATCTAACCATTTCTTACCAAGCCAATTTAGTGGCGATTTTTTCTGCTGAAAATCGTCTTCCTGTGAATCATATTGACTCACATTGATGATGGAATCTCCTCTTCCATTCTTTCCAATCTCTTTTTCCATTTGCTTCTTGTGTTTTGGATGAGTGGTTGGATGCAATGTCCAACATTGGTCAATGAGATGACCCCTCTTCTGGAAGTGAGTGCAAATCCTTTGCATCTTCTTTTCAAGTTGCCTTTGCTTGGAAAGTTTCCTAAATGTGGTCAATCTTTTCCAACATCTTGAAACATGATGGTTATCTAAACCACATTATGTACATGGACGTTTTCTGCCATTTTTACATGCAAATTTACCATGCTTAACATAATAAAAAGCAACTAAATGATAGCTAGAAATATACCTTGAACATTCACCTTTATCGCCTTCTTGAGGAGGTGAATTTGAAGAGTTACCAACTCTCCTTTAAAGACGAATAAAAATGTTCTTGTCCTTATGGCTATCACAACTCTCTTGTTTCATACATGTGCATTCATATTGAACACATACTTTGCATGCTTGAGGGATTGAACTTGCAACAAAAGTTCTTGAGCATTCACCTTTATCGCCTTCTTGAGGAGGTGGATTTGAAGAGTTACTAGCTCTCTTTTGAAGACCAACAACAGTGTTATTGGAATTGTTTCCCTTGTCTCCTCAACTTTGGAATATGCTCCATCTTTTTGTTCATATCGAAGACCCCTATACTTGGGCCTCTCCTAAACAAAAATAGGCTCAACAATGCTTTGTGCGTGCTTTCCTAACCCTTTACCTTCATAGCCCATTTTTAACAATAACTTGGACCCTATTCCTCTAGTGTGATTTTCAAAAACACCAAACCATTCATCTTTAGAGGAATTTGAAGATAAAATAACATTACATACCTCATGTTCATGCATGTACTTGGTAAGGGTTTCCTTTGCCTCATGGAGTTGGGTCTCCATCTCATGCAACTTTTCAAGAAGCTGGTGCTTCTCCTCCTTCATGGCCATCAACTGCTCTTGAAGGACAATTCTCTCATTTCTATCTTCCCACATCTCTTTCACCACATCTCTCATGGTTAGAAACTCCTCCAACATCTCTTTGTCAAAGAACTTGGTTAATGAATATGTATGAGAGCTATCAATGTTTGAAGCTTCCTCCATCATTGCAAGATATCAAACTTCAACACAAAACTTGCACAATAATACCAACAGCTAAATCTCTAGCTATCAATGGCAATCACATGAGAAAAAATATGGTCTGATACCACCTAATCTGAAAATAGGGGGCTAACTTGTTTTGCTATGTGTGCACCCTCTACTCCATTAAAATATAAACTCTAGGACCTTGCTCAATGTCATAGTTSTGCAAGAGAAAGTATGTGTCAAGTTTATGCATMTTTTAGGTGTTTATGTGTGAGGCCTTTGAAAGGTTAAATATGTGGTTTAAATAAATACACAACAAACATAACTTGCAGAAAATAAACTAGAAAACTCACAACAATAACAAGATGACAAAGAAGTTCACCCCCAACTGGGGTACATCTCCTTGAGCCTCCATCAATGGACTAGGCTCTTTGGGATTAGTTTTTCAAAGATTAGTTTACAATATGCATCTCAACTCCAATGGATTTACTAACTGTACCATTGGGTTCAGAATACATAAAAATCCCAAAAATGATTATTAGATCTCTTAAAACGGACCATGGCTCATCCAGGCATGACCTCTTCTACATGTGGCCTTGAGCTTCCCTGAGAATCCGTGTGGAAAAAACACCTATTAAAGTCCCCAAATGAATCTAAAACCTATCCAAATTTGTTTAGAGCATAAAAATTAGTCAAAAATGACTATTCAGTCACAAAAAATAGACTTGGGCGCATCTGAGCATGACCTCCTTCAATGGTGGCCCTAAGCTCTCTTGAGCTCCTGAAACTTAAAGGTAGAAAAAACCTATAAAAGAAGTCTCCAAATGTCTTTGAAAATAGTGCCAATGGATTCAGAACATCCAAAAACCCCTAGCTGGGCTTTTTTGGCAACTCATTTGGCCAAAAGATGAAGATGTTAGGCCTCCTACCATTTTCCTCCTTCAAGCTTGTTGTCTCTAGTTTGCCAAAACACACCTCCTATGTGAGTAACCTGGGTTCTAGGCGTTTCTCATACCTAAGCCCAGCACATGCGTTGTTCCTATAAAATGCATGAATTTGTCACACCAATATCAAACTAAGCCCCTAAAGGTAGAGATGTTGGGCACATGGGGACATGTGGCCAAGTCTTAACACACAAAAAGGGGGCTCATTCCAAGATTGGATGAGGGTGCGACAAGTTTCAAGTATGGGAGCGATCCATTTTATGGTTTAAATAACCACGTGCAAATATGTGGGGCATGGTCATATGGGGGGTAGCGCATATACCCAAGGGTTGGGGCTAAGCCCCAACCTAGACCCCACTCCAAAATGTCGCATACACAAAATTAAATATATATTTGAACATATACATATTAAGTACCACCATGTGGCCGAGTGGTAGTCCACACATTTCTAGAGCATTGACCATAAAAGAGGTCTCAGGGTGGAATCCAACATAACTTTTAAGATACCAAAACCTAGGTGCCATGTGGCAGACCACGTCTGGGCCACATGGCACCACTCCATTGGCCAACAAGATGCCACGTGTCTCAAATCTATTCATCCATGTGTCTCACACACATTTTCCCACATGTCAACCCAAACTACCAACTCAACACTGACACATCAGCACTTGCCATATCATCTGCCACATGTGAGTTGTACCCTACCACATCAGCATGTACGGATTGCAGGAATTGTACAGTCAACATCTTTTTTTTCTCTGTTTGGCAAATCGAACAGATCGTGATATCTCACTCATTCGATGTTTGTTTGACCCCATTCAAAGTGCGTTGGGTTCGTGATGATGAGGGCTACACACCTGTTCGTTTTTAGATGATTCTAAACACTTTCATTTTGGGGCTAAAATTTGACCCCTGGTCTAGATTCTGATCACGCCTTCCCACTGAAATGATTTTGGACCCACAAAATCTGACGATTATCTTCCCAAGCTTCATTACTCTTCTACTTCCAAGTTCTATCAACTCATTCTACTTGAAAAGTCTTTTTGGCAATCACCTGGGTAACTTGACATACCTTGCATTGCAACTGGCTATGTCCCTCAACCACTATCCTCTAGATGCTACTGAACCACTATTCTCTTTGTGCTTGGAAGAGTGACATCCTTCCCATTGAGAATCAAGTCCCTCTTGTGAACTCTTTGATGTCAACATAATTCGCTCTACAATGGTTGCAAAATACTTTCCTGCAACAGCTATCACAAACCAAGAAAACCATCAATCTTGAAAACAAACTTTATATAAGACTGAAAATGATGCCAACAAAGTCTTTTTTCTCTTCAAGCAAACGGTCACATCTTGTACTTCATCAAAGAACATGGTGTTTTCCTTCATCTTGGTGTACTCAAAATCAACTTACAAGACGACAAACACCATCGACTAAACATAAGTCGAAAAACTTGATCGACACAACATAGTCATCTAGACAATATCGACACAAGTCGAGACTCATTTGAAACATATCGACATTCCAAAATTTGACATTCATAATACACAATCATGTTACAATCATGAGTCACTCATAATGAACTGTCACCAAGTTCATTGTTTACACACACACAAAAACACATGCATGTGCATGGCTCTTCAACTCTCCTTCAAGTACAAACATAAGTACATAAACCCAAACACATGTGGGTACATAAGAGCTGAAATGAAAAGATATAAATGGTTGCAACAAGTGAGTATCATGCCCCTCTTTTACATCCTCTTGATGAAGTTGTGCAACAACAAGAATGCTTTTAAATGAATTGGATTCACATGCAAACTTGCATCATACAAGTTGCGATAAGTTGTTGCAACCTTTCAAACTTTCAACAAAAATTCATACATAATGCTGAAAAGTGCATCTACAAACAAAGAAATGCAAGCCTTACTTGTTCAAGAAATCTAACCATTACTTACCAAGCCAATTCAGTGATGATTTTTTCTGCTCAAAATCATCTTCTTGTGAATCATCTTGACTCACATCGATGATGGAATCTCTTCCATTCTTGCCAATCTCTTTATCAATTTGCTTCTTGTGTTGTGGATGAGTGGTTTGATGCAATGTCCAACAATGGAAAATGAGATGACCCCTCTTCTAGCAGTGAGTGCAAATCTTTTGCATCTTCTTTTCAAGTTGCCTTTTCTTAGAAAGTTTCCTGAATGTGGTCAATATTTTCCAACATCTTGAAACATGATGGTTATCTAAACCACAATATGTACATGGACTTTTTCTGCCATTTTTACATGCAAATTTACCATACTTAACATAGTCAAAAGAAACTGAATGATAGGTACAAATAGACCTTGAACATTCACCTTTATCGCCTTCTTGAGGAGGTGAATTTGAAGAGTTACCAGCTCTCCTTTGAAGACCAACAAAAATGTTCTTGTCCTTATGGTTGTCACAACTTTCTTCTTTCATACATGTGCATTCATCTTGAACACATAATTTTCATGCTTGAGGGATTGAACTTGCAGAAAAAGTTCTTGAACATTCACCTTTATCGCCTTCTCGAGGAGGTGAATTTGAAGAGTTACTAACTCTCTTTTGAAGACCAACAACAGTGTTCTTGGAATTGTTTCCCTTGTGTCCTCAACTTTGGAATATGCTCCATCTTTCTGTTCATATCTAAGACCCCTATACTTGGGACTCTCCTCAACAACAATAGGCTCAACAATGCCTTGTGCATGCTTGCCTAACCCTTTACCTTCATAGACCATTTTTACAATAACTTGGACCTTATTCCTCTACTGTGATTTTCAAAAACACCAAATCATTCATGTTGATAGGAATTTGAAGATAAAATAGCATTACATACCTCATGTTCATGCATGTACTTGGTAAGGGTTTCCTTTTCCTCATGGAGTTGAGTCTCCATCTCATGCAACTTTTCAAGAAGCTGGTGCTTCTCCTCCTTCATAGACATCAACTGCTCTTGAAGGACAATGCTCTCCTTTCTATCTTCCCACATCCCTTGCACCACATATCTCATGGTTAGAGACTCCTCCAACATCTCTTTGTCAAAGAAATTTTTTAATTAAGATGTATGACAACTATCAATGTTTGAAGCTTCCTCCATCCTTGCAAGATATCAAACTTCAACACAAAACATACACAATAATACCAACAGCTAAATCTCTAGCTATCAATGGCAATCACATGAGCAAAACTATGCTTTGATACCACCTGATCTAAAAATAGGGAGCTAACTTGTTTTGCTATGCAAGCACCCTCTACTCCATTAAAATATAAACTTCAAGACCTTGCTCAATGTCATAGTTGTGCAAGAGAAAGTATGTGTCAAGTTTATGCATCTTTTAGGTGTTTATGTGTGAGTTCTTTAAAAGGTTAAATATGTGGTTTAAATAAATACACAACAAACATAACTTGCAGCAAATAAACCAGTAAACTCACAACAATAACAAGATGATAAAGGAGTTCAACCCCAACTGGGCTACATCTCCTTGAGCCTCCATCAATGGACTAGGCTCTCTGGGATTAGTTTGTCAAATATTATTTTACAAGCTGTTTCTCAACTCCAATTGATTTACGAACTATACCATTCGGTTCAGAATACATAAAATTCCCAAAAATGACTATTAGATCTCTGAAAATGGACCATGGCTCATCCAGGCATTACCTCTTGTACATGTGGCCTTGAGCTTCCTTCTGGAAAAAAAACTTGTAAAAGTCCTCAAATGGATCTGAAACATGTCCCAATGTGTTCATAGCATAACAATTAGTCAAAAATGACTATTCAGTCATACAAAATAGACTTGGGCTCATCTGAGCATGACCTCCTTCAATGGTGGCCCTAAGCTCCCTAGAGCTCCTGAAACTTCAAGGTAGAAAAAACCTGCAAAAGAAGTCTCCAAATGGCTTTGAAAATAGTGCCAATGGATTAAAAACATCCAAAACCCCTAGCTGGGATTTTTCGGCACCTGATTTGGCCAAAAGATGAAGAAGTTAGGCCTCCTGCCATTTTCCTCCTTCAAGCTTGTTGTCTCTGGTTCGCCAAAATGCACCTCTTCTGTGAGTAACCTAGCTTTTGGGCATTTCTCATGCCTAAACCCAGCACACACGTCGTTCCCATGAAATGTGTGAATTTTTCACAGCATTAGCGAACTAAGCCCCCAAAGGTGAAGGTGTTGGGCACATGGGGCCATGTGGCCAAGTCTTAATGCAAAAAAAGGGGGCTCGTTCCAAGATTGGATGAGGGCACGACAAGTGTCAAGCGATGGGAGCGCTCCGTTTTATGGTTTAAATAACCACACACAAATATGTGGGGCATGGTCATATGGGGGGTAGTGCATATACCCGAGGGCTGGGGCTAAGCCCCAGCCTGAACTCCGCTCCAAAATGCCACATACACAAACTTAAATATATATTTGAACATATACATATTAAGTACCACTGTGTGGGCTAGTGGTATTCCACACATTGCCAAAGTGTTGACCATGTGGGAGGTCTCAGGGTCAAGCCTTGTGGATGCCAACATAACTTTTAACATAACAAAACCTAGGTGCCATTTGCCAGCCCACGTCTGGGCCACATGGCACCACTCCATCAGCCAACAAAATGCCACGTGTCTCAAATCTATCTGTCCACGTGTCTCACACACATTCGCCCATGTGTCTTCCCAAAATGCCAACTTAACATTGACATGTCAACACTTGCCACATCATCTACCACATGTGAGTCATACCCTACCATGTCAGCATGTACGGACTGCATAGACTGTACAGTCAGCATCTTTTTTTTTGCCTGTTTGGCAAATCGAACAGATTGTGATATCTTACTCATCCGATGTTCATTTTACCCTATTCAAAGTGCATTGGGTTCATGATGACGAGGGCTACACACCTGTTCCTTTTTGGTGATTCTGAACACTTTCATTTTTGGGATAAAATTTGACCCCTGGTCCAGATTCTGATCAATAGACTTACCTTTCCTCTGGGATAAATCTCTTACTCCATCCTCTTTCACAGGGATCTCTTTTTTGGCTACTTCTTTGGTAAGAGGCATCCTTCATTTTACCTTGTCAACTAAACTAGGTGAAGGAAACACCAAACTCCTTCCTTTCAAACATGTAGCTTTAGTTAAAGGAACCTCTACTGGACTGGGATATGGAATAGGTGAAGTTTATCTCTGTGAATAATTTGAATTTCATCCTGCTTCATGATCCCTAGTTGATGTATCACCTCTAGCAGTCTTAGTGTTCTTCCTTTTCTTGTTCACTTCTGAATTTACATTCTTGTCAATATCAAGAGGGATTTTCAATTTAGACTGTGGAGAGGGAGAAACATTTAGCTGGAAGTGTGAAGAGGTAATAAATGTTTCCCAATCCATGGTTTTCTTTCTCAATTCCTACATCACTAACATCTTTATAAGGCTTGAATGGAAGACACTTGTATTAACTTCTTTTGATTTGGATTGGACCATGTCAGACATTTTTCCAACACTTCTAAATAGGTAGAAAGGGAAATTCATGGCATCCTTACCCATGAAGTGTAGTAGTAGCCTTATATGGTACTGATATTTCATGTTGATTCTTCCTTCGTAGGTGAATTATCTTTGAATTTCCTTCAACATCTTATCAAATTCCTCCAACATATGATTTTTGGGTACACCCTTTGACAAATTGTCTCCTTGGTATTTTAGTTTGAGGAATTCCTTTGAAAATACAACATCCATGGTCATGGACTTGAACCATCTCTCACCAGTATTAGCTATCTTAGTTGTCGCTGAGATGGATAATTCAGATACCTCAAATTCCAATGTCCCAACCTTAATTTTGGTCCCATCAAAATTTAGGCCAAACTCCCTAGACACCTCTGGGTGCCTCCTCTACATTTTCTAACAAAAAATTATGTAGCTTACTCTTTGGAAAACTTCTCTCATCAAGGCTTCAGAAGGAAAAATATGCATGTCATTGGGGTTTCTTCTCACAATTTCCCCTCCTTTGTGAGCCTTCCTTTTACGTGGGGTATCCATTAATGTTGACTGTAGAAGAAAACTTGCCACATGATTTAATGATGGTTAGAGATGGAATAGGGAAAATAAAGAGTTAGGGCTTCATGGATAATCTCTCTCAAGTGGCTCATGTTTTGTTTCTCAACCTATCTTGACCTTCAGGAACATGACAAGTTATATTTTAATCAAGAAGATGAATGAAAATATTGTTTAAAAATATCATGGAGGATATCAGAAGAAAGCTTTACAGAACAGGTCTTATCAACCTCAAACTTGTTCACAACCTTACTACTCTTTTTCAAAACTCAGGTTGGCTTCCACAAGTGACTAATTTCATAGTGCAGACTAAATAGGAGGGTAATTAAATGGCTGATATTGAAGGAGAAAATTTTGTAAAAGGTGTTGGAACAGAGGATTCATAGTGCCAAGCTTGTTGTACAGATTTCGTAGCACCAGAACAGGGTTTTGTAGCATTTGGAAAAAGTAAGCAAAGCAAGAAAAATGGATGGTAGGAAAAGGTAATCTAAACCTAGGGATGCATCAGGCTTAATGATAAATTTCAGAGTATATCACAAGGTTTTGAAGATTTGAAAGAAAACAAATAAGACAATTTGCAACGCCCATCACTAGTTCGTAGCACCCATAAGGGAAAATAGCTAAGAAAACCTTTCATGTCGTTCAAATAGAGAAAACATTCTCATGGAGTACCTGGTAACCTTGAATTGGAATATGATATCATTTATTTTTAACAATGGTATCTGTAAGTAGCCTAACCTCCAACTAACCTTCTCTAGCTAGTTCACAACACCAATTTCATAGCGCCTGTCTATAACACCAGTTCACAACACCGAGCTGAAAAAATGATTTGCATACTTAAATAAAATATTTAAAGGAATTCATGACAATAATCCTTGGGTATTGGTTTAAAAATAAGCTCTGAAAATAGGGATATCTTCAATTGACATGACCCATAAATGAAATGATGTATATGAATGCAAGATGTACCTTTGAAAGTACTACAAACTCTCCTAGTGATTTGGTAGCGTAGATATTAGACTTGATTTGACATCTTAACAAGTAGAGGTGACAAAAGGATGGGTCAATGTACGACATAGAGAAAGTGACATGTCAGGATGTTGATGGAGAATTTTAAAAAGTGTGACTCATGAAGGTGATTATCCAACAGTTATGAAAACAATACATGACTCATTAACTCTTTAGACCGAAGCCAAACTAACCTTATCTTATTCATACCAAAATATGAAAATTGACTATGGAGAAGGGATATAAAACCTATAACTTAATGAACACCTTATGAATCAAAATAAAAAACCTAAAGACCTTTTTTACCCTTGCAATTCTATGTGATAACGTTGGCTCCATAGGGGATGGCATGCTCCTTGTGAGCTTCCAAGAACAGGTAGTTTTAGTGTCTTATCTAAGGGTTATGAGGTCATTGTTAAAAACAAAACCAAAAAAACCTAAAATTGATATTTACAATGAAAGGAAAGCCACTCGTGGCTTTAGGAAAAGTATTTATTTAGAAATTTCCCATTCCCCGGGCCACCAAAACGTTCAGTGTCTTCCAAGTTCTGTAATTTATAAGTGTTATTTTGAAAAACTTGAGAAATCCTGAAAGGAACAATCCACAAGGCTTTGAATTTACCATGTTTTCCCTTATCTTGCATTTTTTCATCCCATTTGAGCACCAGGTCTCCCATATGGAAATCCTCTTTATTTACCTTCTTATCAAAAGCTTGCTTGATATTCTATTGATGACTCTATGCTTTATCAAATAAATGCTCCCTGGTCTTTTGTACTTCCACTAGATGACACATCCTCCTAATCATATCATCTGGCTCTCCTTGTTGGTCATGAAAGAACTTGTCCACAGGTAATGCAATTTGAGAATGAAAAACAACCTCAGTTCCATAGACCAACTGAAATGGGGTAGTATAAATCGATATCTTGGTGGTTACTCTATCTGCACATAGAGAAAACTTCAGCTTTGAATCCCAAGATTTTTTTTTATCCTCTAACATTGTTTTGATGATATTTACAAGACTTTTGTTAGACAATTCTTCCAAGACATTTCCTTGAGGGTAATAAGGAGTAGAATGAATAAGTTGGATCCCAAACATTTCACAGAACTTGACCAAGGGTTCATCTTTAAAAGTTGCAGCATCATTAGTCATAATCTTGTTAGGAAATCCAAACCTTGACAAAATGTCTTCTAGGAAGCCAATGACCACTTTATTTGTTGCATTTATTGTAGGAATGTCTTCTATCCACTTGGTGAAATAATTAGTGGAATTCAGTATCCAACGATGTTGGCCACTTGAATTTGGATGGATTTCTCCAATGAAATTTAATCCCCATTGCTGGAAAGGACCAGATACAATTATGGGCTTTAGAGGAAGAGATTTTAGTTGTTTCTTGTATGGGAATTTCTGACATTTATCACAGGCCCTGATCTTTACACATACTTTAGTGAATAAACTAGGCCAAAAGTGCCCAACTCTGATTATTTTAAATGTTATGGTCCTCCAAAAATGATGTCCTTCACAGAGGCTAACATGAAAGTCATACATGGTTTTCTCTACCTCATTTGGGTCCAAGCATCTTAGAAGAACCCCAACATCATCCTTCCAATACAAAACATTATCAACAATGTAGTGTCTTATTGATTTAAGATTTAAATCCACCACCTTAGTCTTGTTAGGTCCAGCTGGGGGCTGCAATGTCTGCAAGAAATTGATAAGGTCCTTGTACCAATTACACTCTATCAATTTGGGACTAATTTGTGAGTTGTTTCTTCTAATAACAGTCTGTTGATGTACATAATTTGCATTCATTAAATTAACCCTGAGTGCTTTACATTTTGATTCATCTAGCAATATGGCTAAACCTTTCCCTTTCACCAGCTTGGTAGGTTCCATTTCAAGGTCAAGTTCAAGAATTTTGGCTATCCACTTACTCCTCTTTCCATCAATGTCAATATGGATAAGAATCTCTTTAACATATGTTGGGACATAAGAAATAATCAAATAATGTAGAACATACACTCTGAAATATTTGAGGGCCTTAACCAAAGCATAATATTTATTTTTTATGATGTCATACCTAATTTCAACATATCTTAGTGCCCTGCTGAAAAATGAAATGGGTTGCGCCATCCCATCTATGTTTTTTTGAAGACGGATAGTAGCCAATGTGTCATTGAAGGCAAAATAAAATATCAAAAATTATTTTGAATAGTCAAGGATGATAAGAACATGTGCCTCATTCAGTGCTTGTTTAATTTTTTCAAAATAATCCCTCGCTTCGAGTGTCCACTTTACCTCATTTCCCTTCCTCAACATGGATGTGATAAATTTTACTAATTCAAAAAAAATTGATATGAACCTTCTTAAAAAATTTATTTTTCCCAGGAAGGATTGAATCTCTTTTTTCGACCTAGGGAGAGATAGAGTCTTGATGGCCTCTACTCTACTTGGGTTAATTATTACCCCCTCTACTGATACAATGTGTCCCAATAGATTACCTTCTTTCATAGAAAACAAAGACTTATTGGGATTGAGTGACAAACCAAATTTTCTGCATTTCTGGAAAACTTTCTCGAAATGATGAACATGCTCCTTATCAGACCTTGAGAACACTATAATTTCATCTAGATATATGACCATAAATTTTCCCTTTTCTCCAATGAAGGAAATATCCATTGCGCCTTGGAAGGTTGCTCCTGCATTCATGATACCAAAAGGCATTTTTGCATACATGAATGTGCCCCCAAGGAGTAGTGATATATGTTTTCTCTTTGTCTTCAGGTGAAATAGAGATCTGATTGTAGCCTGAGAAGCCATCAATCATGGACATCCTTGATGAACCAATCACCCTTTTCAAAATATGTTCCATCTTAGGCAAGGAATAATTATCTTTCTTAGAACACATGTTTAGATTTATAAAATAAACACAAATTCTGATTTCACCATTCATTTTGCTCACGGGGACTAGATTAGCCACCCACTCAGAGTAACCCAAAGGTATGATGATCTTAGCATCAAGAAACTCCTTGACTTCATTTTCCATAATAGGAAACAACATGGGGTTAATTTGTCTTATTTTCTACCTAAATGGTTTAGTATCATATTTCAAAGGAATTTTGTGTTCAATGATGATTGTATCATAAGTTTGCAGGTCCTCATATTTCCAGGAAAACACATCAGCAAACTCTTTTAATAATTTCACATACTCATATCTTTGTTCCTCTGATAGACTGCTAGACAACTTGACATACTTGGCATTTTCCTCAGTACCTAGATTGCATTATGTCACATAACATTCTCCATTTGAACCCTTAACCTTCAAAGCCACATCATTTCTATAAAATATTCTCTCCAAAGGGACCAATACTTTGGGACTATGGTTTCTAGGCAATTGGAGAAATTTTTGGTATGCAATTTTGTTCAGGAATATGTCAGCATGAGGGTTTTTCTCACCATCTTGATCTTGATCAATGTGAAGAGTAGGAAACTCTTCCATTGTTTCCATAAATATATTAATCTCAAGATCATCCTAAAAAACATTCCAATGTTTGACATTGTCAGTTATAGAGGGCCTATACTTTAATTCTACATCATACTTGAGTTTTGGAGGTAATGGGGCTTTAAAGTTGCTAGCAGGAATAGCCAAATAATCAACCATAGCATTCTCTTCTATAGGAAAAATATATATTTTAAAAGATAGGAAACAATTTCCAATAAGATCCCATACCTCATTTCTATAAGTCCTCAACCTTGGATGCTTTTCTTGATACATATTTTTTACTTGATGCATTATCAATTCTGCATCCCAAAAAATGGCTAACTCCTCAATTTTCATATCTTTAGCAGCCCTAATCCCTAGAACTAGAGCCTCATATTCTGTGAAATTATTTGTAGTTTCAAACTCCAACTTATAAGACAAGGATATGATTTATTGAGAAGGTGAAATAAAAACCACTCCAACACCAATACTTTCTCTAGAAGAGGCCCCATCAAAATACATCTTCCAAACATGGGTACCTTGAGGAGGTGTCTCACATAATTTTTTAGGTTGTTTTATGATTTCCATGGGTGTCTAGGTAATGTCAGTAAGTTGCATAATACTGGATCCCAAATCAGTGTCAACTACATAAATAGGATGGTTTGTGGGATTAGATTCATCACTAATAATGTAAGATAGTTGTGCTTCTTTGTACAACCTTTTGTGTTCACCTCCAAAAACATGAATAGTGTCATATGAGAGATCCATATACAATGTCCCCACCAATAGTTTAATCCAAGACCTTCACAATAACATCCCAAACTTAGGGGGAACATCTGCCACCACAATTTCCATCACCACACTATTCATGGGTAGTTGAAATAGGGTAGCAACCACGTCTCTAATCACTCCAACGAATTTCACCTTTATGGAGTCAAAAAAGTATAGATCATGATATGTTTTGGTAATTTCTAGAAACAACTCATCCATGAGAGATTTAGGAATTAAGTTATGAGATGCACTTGAGTCCATCAAGAAATTATGCAGAATTTTATCATAAATATTCAATGAGGTGAAAAGGGAGGAGAAGAGACATCCCTATCTTCTACCAAAGGCCCCAATATGAATGTTGGTTTTTCATCTTGTAAATTGACCGAGTGTGTTGAGTGGGTAGAAAAATCAGGCTGCAGCATATTGGAAATGTATCTCTTAAATTCTTCTTTTTTTATCAACTCTAAAAATGGGACTAGAATTTAAATCTTTTTTATTTCATTTCCAAAGCTTAAAGAAGAAGGATATTTCATAATCTCTTTAATTTCTAGAACATGGGCCTTAATCATAGGTTTATTATTTTGTTCCTCATTTTATTTACTGGTTGAAGCCACTTCTGTAGCAAAGTTTTTTGATTTCTTAGGATGATTGGATGTACTAGGATTTCCTTCCTTCTATTTTGACCTCAAGTTGTATTTGTTTTGATTTTCTTTTGTTTTCTCCCATTTACTCAATTCATTTAGCTGACAATTCATAAGGGACTCTTCATAAGAAGAATGAGTTAAATGAGGTGAGGTAGAGGTGTCACCTATACAATGGATTTCTTGAGTTGTTCCTTCATCTTTTCCTTCTTATTAATCAAACATGTTATTTTGAAGATGGGTCTGAACTTTTTGGTCATATCTATTCCTCTAATCTCTTTGAAGGACCTGAGGAGAATTATTTTGTCTTATGAAATTACCCATGTTTCCATTATCTTGTGTGTTTCTATTATTTTGTATTCCCTCAAGTTTCACTTTTTCCATTTTTGCAGAAAGTGATTTAACCAATTTAGTTAATTCATCCACTTGAGAGTTGACACCATAAGAATCAGAAGTTGAAGCTTCATCTTTTTTTTTTTATCCTATATCTATCATATTTTCCTCTTAGCTTATCTATTGCCAATATGATTGATTCCACCTCCAAGGATGAATCTTTCATATGAGCTAATGAGGTATATCTTCTCTCTCTCAATAGGAGGAAAATTTCAGGATCAAAAGCACTAGCATAAGTTATTTTGGTAGAGCTTTCAATAGGTTTGATCTCTGTAGGGATTTATTGTACATTTTACTAAACCTTTTGGAAAAGTCTAAAACTAATTCCCATTATTTTCTCTTGAGTGACCTAAACTCTATAATATAATAAAAAAAAATATTGTTTATTACCCCAATTCCTTAAAAAGGAATCATTTGGGGCTTCAATCGCTACAATTAATCCAGACATTAAAATCCTAAACCATTTCCTGGCTTCACCATCCAGATTTTGTACAAACAATTTCATCCATACATCCTCATTTTCAATGTTCATATTATCATCATAGCTATAGAAGGTTGCAAGATGTTCCCCTACAGTTATGTCCTCTTCTCCTTTAAACTTGGGCATATACTTAAGACAGTCTCCTACAGGGAGAGAATTCATAGGTTGTGGTAGCACTAGGGGAGCATATCTAGCAACCACTATGCCATCAATCCTATTTCTTGGATGGTTTTCACCTGCCATCTAATTAGGAAGAGGAGGATGATGAAGTCTAGGAGAACTAGGAGGAGACTTGATTGGTGCATATACAGTTTGTATGATGGTTATCTCAGGAAAAGGTAGAGTATAGGATGGAGAAGTTTCAGTTTTAACAAAAAGAGCTTGAGTCTTGGATGTGGATGGTGAAAAATCCAAGGGAACCTAAACCAATTTACAACATTAGGTGAGGCAAGAACCTCAAAATTTTCAACACTTTCTTCTTTCAGCTTAGGGGAAAAAGAGGAATACTCTACTATAAAATATCCAAGATTTAACTTTCCCAAAGTTTCAACAAAAGGTAAATGAGGAATGCTAGATACAACTACTGGTGTTTCAAAAGTAGAATCAAGAAAGTTTCTAGTAGTACCTGAAACAGTAGTTGAAAAGGCTTCTTGAGAAGATTTTCCTTTCTTGATGATATTCTCTGGATCATCTTGAGGTGTAGCTAAAGGTAAATCTGGAGTAAAAATTTTGTTTCTACCTTTATGAGCCACGACTGAAACAATGGAGTCGTCAGATGGAATCTGCAGTCTTCAATTTACTGATAATTGTGCACCCTCAGAATCAATATTTTCTTTATCATAAAACCCAGGGAAATGTATTCAATTTGTTCCTTAGAAATGGATCCAAGAATTTTATCACTGAAAGTCACACTTTGAATACTAAAGTGTAAGCTCACACTCATCAATAGGTTTTAAGGTAAGTTTTATGACAATATGTCAAATGGATCAAAACACAGTTAAACGGTGTAAATCACAGAAAGTTCCAAATAAAATGCATCAGTAGATGAGGTCTTGACTAACTTGGATCATGGTTTAAAAATTAAGTTGGATATATAGAACACTTTAGTGAGGAAAGTGAAAAATGTATACTACTCACATCAAGAAATACTAGCAGACATATGAAGAAAACCTTTTGACACAAGAACTTATTTTAATCAAAAGATAAACTCTGATAAAATTATAACATCACAAAAAAACCTTCATTGTAATACAAATACAATAGATCAATTGAAGCATTCAAATGATAGTAGAATGACCATAAGACATAAATAAAATGAAAGGAAATAATTTGATTTCTATTAGTCAAAAGTCTGAGGTCTGATAAACAAAATCTAGAAATGGCTCTGTTACTTTTACAATCTCAAAAATATGAGTTGCATTACAATACTTTGAACCCTCTAACTGAGGTACAATGTTTCTTTTATAGTCTATACTGTCAATGACAGCTTTACAATTCGAATAAATTCCTTATCCTCAGATCCTTGTGCCCTCAAGAAGCATGGAAATAGGTGGAGAATAGAAAATAACTAAACTTCTAAAAAGTAGGCTAATGTTGGCAATGCCCTTAACATTTCTTTATTGTTGATGAATTGTCCCTTTGAGTGAATTATTCCTTTGGTGGGTGGATTCCAAGATTACAAATAACCCTCAGAAAAGTTTCATGCATTCATTGGACCATCTGGCAGTTGTTGATTCCTTCAAAATCTCCAGAACAAGAGTTTGCAGCATAGTTCACAGTGCCAACCTGTATCATCCAGTGGCACTGTGAACTTTCATGTAGCTTTCTTTTCATTTGAAAATGCCTCAAAAAATTCCAAGACCATTCCCAGTTCCACCAACTTCTATAATAACATCTGATCATGACATGTGACTAAGAATATAACACACTCTTAGCTGAACATGATTTATTAAACATGACCATCTTCAAAATTGCAAAATACAAAAATAAGAAACTATCAAAATTGATATGAGTTAAGGTGTTCATATTCTTCATTTTTTGATTCTGGAGCTCCTTATTAAGATTTATATAAAATATCCATATTATTCTTCTCCATATCCTATTTGAAAGGTTGTAGCTCCATCTTTATCCTTCAGATGTGAGCCCGATAGGCTTGTTTTTGTCTGTATAATTTTTTGATCTGCCTATGGAGGGGTCGAAACCTTTTAGCTATAAAATCTTCCTTGTTAATAGTTTCACGATAAATGCCCATGATTCCATTAAGATTCTTCTTTGCAACCAACTCATCCTTCTTAATTTCATCAAATTCATCCCTTGCCTTTTTAATCTTTATGTTGAGCCTTTCAAAAGTATGATTTCTCTCCTTCTGAGGAGTGGTGGTGTCAATGATTTCAATAGGCTTCTCAAAAAATATAGACTTACCTTTCCTCTGGGATGAAACTCTTAATGAATCCTCTTTCACATGGATCTCTTATTTGGATGTTTCTCTGGTAAGATGCCTCCTATATTTTATATTTTTAGTTCCACTAGGTGAAGGAAACACCAACTTCCTTCCTTTTAAACTTGTAGCCTTAGTTCCAGGAGCCTCTATTGGACTAGGATCTAGCATAGGTGAAGTTTCTCTCTGTGAAGACTTTGAAGGTCCTCCTCCTTCATGATCCTTATTCTCTTTATCACCTCTAGTAGTCTTAGTGTTCTTCCTTTTCTTCTTCACTTCTGAATTTACAGTCTTGTCGATATGAAGAGGGCTTTCCAATTTAGACTGTGGAGTGGGATCAACGTTTAGCTGGAAGTGTGAAGAGGTAATACATGTTTCCCAATCCATGTTTTTCTTTCTCAATTCCTCCATCACTAGCATCTTTAAAAGGCTTGAATGGGATACACTTGCATAAACTTCTTTTGATTTGGCTTAGACCCTGTCAGACATTTTTCCAATACTTCTAAACAGGTAGAAAGGAAGATTCATGACATATTTACCCATGCAGTGTAGTAGTAGCCTTATATGGTATTGATATATCATGTTGAATATTCCTTCACAGGTGAAGTATCTTTGAATCACCTTCAAAATATTATGAAATCCCTCAAACATATGATTTATGGGTATGCCCTTTGGCAAATTGTCTCCTTGGTATTCTGGATTGAGCAATTCCTTTGAAAAGGAAACATTCAGGGACACAACCTTGAACCATCTCTCACTAGTATTAGGTATCTCATTTTCTACTGAGATGGATAATTCATATACCTCCAATTCCAATTTCCAAACCTTAGTTTTGGTCCCATCAAAATTGAGGGAAAACTCCCTAGCCACCTTTGGGTTCCCCATATTCATTTTCTAACAAAAATGTATGCAACCTACTCTTTGGAAAACTTCTATGATCAAGGGTTCAGAATGAAAAAGATGCATGTGGTAGGGATATGTTCTAACAATTTCCCCTCCTTTGTGAGCCTTCCTTTGTTGTGGGGTATCCATTAATGTTGATTGCATAAAAAAACTTGCCATGAGAGTTAATGATGGTTAGAGATGGAATAGGGAAAACATAGGGTTAAGGATTAATCCATAAGCTATCACAATTGGATGGTTTTTTGTTTATCAACCTATATTGGCCTTCAGGAATAGGACAAGGTATATTTTAATAAAGAAGATGAATGAAAGTATTTTTTTTAAATATCATGGAGGATATTAGAATTTTTGTTTACAGAACATGTCTTATCAACCTCAAACTTGTTCACAACGTTACTACTCTTTTGCAAAACTCGAGTTGGCTTCCACAGGTGACTAATTTCATAGTGAAGACAAGTTTTTAAAAGGTAATAGAATAGGAGAGTAATAGAATGACTAATCTTGCAAGAGACGGGTTTTTAAAAGGTGTTGGAAGAGAGGGTTCACAACGTCAGGCTTGTTGTATAGAGTTCGTAGCGCTAGAACATGGTTTTGCAACATTTGGGAAAAGTAACCAAAGAAGGTAAAATGGATTGTAGAAAAAGGTAATCTAAACCAAGGGATGCATCAGGCTTAATGAGAAAGTTCAGAGTATATCACAGGGTTTGGGATCTTTGACAACAAATGAATAAGACAATTTGCAATGCCCATCAATAGTTTGTAGTCCCCATAAGGGAAAATAGATAACAAAACCTTTCATGTCATTCAAATAGATAAAAAATGCTCATGGAGTACCTGACGACCTTTAATTGGAATTTGGTATCTTTGAGTTTGAATAATGGTATATGCAAGTAGCCTAACCTCCAGGTCTCCTTCTCCAGCCAGTTCATAGCATTGAGTTCGTAGTAGTTGTCTGTAACACCATTTTGCAGTGTCGAGATGAAAAATGATTTACACACTTGGAGACAATATTTAAAAGTATTCACGAAAATAATCCCTAGGTATTGGTTTAAAAATAATCTTTGAAAACAAGGAGATCTTCAATTGACATTACCCATAAATGCAATGATGGATATTAATGCAAGATGCACCTTTGAAAGCACTGCAAACTCTCGTAGTGAGTTGGAATCATACAAATCAGAGTTGATTTGACATCTTAAGGAGTAAAGGTGACAAAAATATGGGTCAACATACACATGGAGAAAGTGACATGTCATGATGATGATGGAGAATTTTAAAAAATGTGACTCATGAAGGTGAGTATCCAACAGTTATGAAAATAAGACATGACTCAATGACTCTTTAGACCAAATCCAAACTAACCATATCTTATTCATCTCTGTTGTCCCTCGACCAAGTTTTGGATAACCTTGGTTGTGTTTGACCACTTTTGAGACTTCGACAGGCTGGTCAAAGACAGAGAACCCATGCGAAGAGAATATCACAGGATATCGCCCCTTTTTGTGGGCTTTTTGGGTTTAGGGTTTATGTAATGGGTATGGGATGTCAACCCATGGGTTTACCCATGCTTAGTCCTATTTTGTAACTTATAAATAGGGAGCTAAGAAATGCAATCAGTAGTAGTTGATGTGTGTGTACTAGTGCAAGTATTTGTAATTGTCTTTGTGCATACTGTGTGTTAAGACTTGCAGAGCTAAGTGCAAGTGTTTTGTAAGAGGCTTTGTGCATAGACTATGTAGAGGCTTGGTGCTTGTACCTAAATCGATGAAGGAGGATCTGGTGAGGTGCACGCAGATTTCATGTCCTATGAGGAGTTGGTTTTGTGGCTCTATGCATGTAATAAGATTGGAAGAATCTAATAAAGAATAAGAATAAGAGTTGGTGGACGTAGCCCCATGATGGGGGTGAACTACGTATATCCTGTGTTGTGGTTTCTTTTTGTGATTTGGTTGATATGTTATCGATGTGTTCTATTCTTAGTGTTCTAATATTTATGGATGTTAGATGCATCCGATGTAGTAGCTTAGTGCCTTATATGTGAATGAATACTAGATCTACTATGATGTTATGCGCTGAATGATTGGATATATTTAGATCTTGATGAATATTGTGTTGTTCTGTAATTAGGGTTTAACCTACGATGTGAATAAGGGTTAAATACTAATGCATATTATTAGCTAAGTACTTTGTTAAAGTATTGTAATCACAGATCTGTGTCCCCTCTAGGTTGTAGACACTTGAGTCCTACAACCCCCCTGCCTCTACCTTGGGTGAGACTTCATCTGCTTCACAAGTGTTTCTGAAAGGGGTGGTAGTTAGGGTTTTATTGGTGCACTTTTGAAGTGTTGAACCCTAGGTCTACCCCTATGCCAATAAGTGGTTCTGTTGCCGGGACTTGAAACTGTGATTGTTGGGAACTGAAGAAAAGATAAATCTCTATGCGTAGATATGTTGTTGTAGTGCTTATTATTCTACTTGACTTGTGAAGCTCTATGATAAGAAGGGAGTCTGATCTGAAGAAAAGAGGTAATATATTAAAGCTTTATGCTCTGATAAAGGTAAGAAAAGTGGAAATTTTTGTTTTGAAAGAATGGATCTAGGTATGTTTGATAGATTTCGTACTAGTCTGAAAACTAGAGGACAGCTAGAAGAAATAATATTTGATATGATTAGATCTGATAAAGTTAATGAAATATATGTTATTCCTATGCATAGAAATAATTTTTGGACTAACAAATGGATGCAGGATCCTAGAAATAATTTTTTGCAGGTCCATCACTGTGATCCTAGTGCACAACACAAGAAAGCTTGGGGATTGTTTAAGAGAAAGAGGGGATTGACTCTTTGTTATAGTTACAAAAGATAGGGACATCTTGCTAACGAATGCCCTAGTAGAGGTCCTATTTTCCTTTGTTGTAAAGCTACTGGACATGAAGTTTTGGATTTCCCTAGAATGATTGCTAAAGTTGAGAAGGTGAACATGAAACACGAAAACCATGAAGAAGGTAAGAGACTAAGAATATACTAGAAAACCAAAAATAATTAGAGGATATACTATTGTAGATGAAAGAAACACGGAATGATCACAGAGACATCAGTTTACCAAATATATTAAAAGAGAAGAAATGCATAGAAACAAGAATAAGAGACTTCAACATAGACTATGTATTGGATGCTGAAATACTGGTGAACATTATGTCAGAAAGTACTTGGGAAATTTTGGGAAATCCTACTATGATTCCTTTATTGGGAGGAATAGGATTGTTTAAAGGAAATATGATAACCCTATGTGGGAGAATTACTCATGTACCTATGAGTTGTTATTGGATAAATCCGTAAGTGCGAACACAAACCGATCTCCCTAGATCCACCTGGATCTAGAACAAAACAAGACAGAATGATACTCTTTCCCTAGATTTTAACTATTGAATATACTAGGAGGCACGATTAAAGAACATACCTTATAATCACTTCCTTTGGTCTTTGTTGTTCCTACTTCGCTCCAATGCTCTCATACAGTCAAGATCAAGGAAATACAAACCAATCGAAGTGAAGAAAGCTCAATCTATCCAACAATTAATCTATGTATATGATCAAGGAGTTATACAATAAAGTGCAATTAACTTTATGGGAAAGGGACACATTATTGTATTATATTGATAGAAAGAAAAGATTACAACCTGATCCTTGATGTTGCAAACCTCATTTCAATGGCCCTTATCTCTGACACACACACTTGCTCACCTGCATGAAGAAGATCAACCAACTTTGATAAACTTGTTGGAGTTCCCTAGCTGCTGTAGCTTCAGTCCTTCACACAATCTTTCATTAATTCTCCAATGTCTCTCTTGATTTTTTGCTTCTAACCTTTTCCATGAGAATCCACTGAATATATAGGGGAGAATGAATTGGTTACTTGGATAAGAATGATCCCAAAATATCAGGAAATCCAGTACTTAGATAACCATTTGAATGCCATCTCATCCTTCTAGAAGATTCCCTTCTAGAAGCTTCGAGAATTCATCTTTTTTCCTTCTTTAGAAATTTTTCGCACCCTAGCAGTTATACACAGTGTGAACTTCTCGCACCCTGGCTTAATGCAGCCTGCAAGAATGATGCATTCTCGCAGGAAAATGTATTGGCAGCCTGCGAACCTTTCTCAAAAATGATATTTCTGGAAAGAGAAGAAAGTAACTTTTCTCAGGAGAAAGTTCTAATGAAGAGCCTGAGTACACCATCATCAATACATCATCATGACAACCGAAATTATGGGTAACATAATGCCCCCCAAAGTATGATATTGGAACCAGTGACAGTCGATACACTTTGTAAGCTGCATGTGTGTGTCAAGAACCAGGAGCACATCTAATCAGAAACCTGCGAACAACCAAGCATCTGTGGAATATCATATATACCAATTCTGAGGTAGGCATTCCCATACTCAGATCATAGACTGATGACATTATAGACATGGGTCATGGCCACCAATCATACACTGTGGATCCATGTTGTCAAAATATAGCATAGCCACCGGAATACACTGTGGATCTATGCAAGAAATTTTAAAACAAGATGACATAGCCACGAAACATACACAGTGGATCTATGTGTCACAAATTATACATACTCCATCGCACAACCTGGATCACAAAGATAATATCCAGGGTCTTGAATCTCGTCATCCCAAAGTACGAATCTAGCCATGTGATTACATGTGTTGAAGTCGAACATGGTAGAAACCACTTGATTACCAGTCAATGATAAAACCGTTAACAAGTGCGAGGGAAATCACCATTGATGTAAATGACTCCCAAGGTACCATAGTACAATCCATCGAGTGTGAATAAATGAGTTGATGTCAAACATCTGACATAATCTTTCGATCAGGGGTGAATGATGTAAACCCACTGTCGAAAGCGAGGAAACTTGCCATTGAGGCATGCAAGCTCCAAGGTACTAAATAATTTCTAAGTCTTGATTCCGGATAATGAGCTGAAGTCGATGGAACAAAAATCATCACAGGAGGGCCTTAATGTATCCCCCATCAATGACATGAAATGAGTAACAGAGTTTGAAGGTGAAACAAAGCATTTTGCAAATTGGACTGGACACAGAGAAGGCCGACATGGAGAGAATGGATAATTGCAGATGGCCGACTCAATATAGGTTTCAGATGGACTTCTCTTGAACATATAAATGACATGACCAATGGTTTGGTAGCATTGACTCAAAGAAGACACATGAAATGACCCTGTAATCAATCGAAAGAGAGACAAATGGATTTCCCAAACCGGCTTCAAATGATAAATAGGGGTGTCATGTTCAAGAGCGACACTTACTGCCAATCAACACGAAGATGAAACATATCCCTTTCCCAAATTTTCCCCCACCATTTCTGGAAAGTACCTCTTTATTTTTACGCAAGCTTGAAGAGGATCGCATATGCTTGTTGATATAAGCTCATCCTTCGGACGAGTCCCTCAGAGTATGTTTAAAGAACCCTAAGAAGGAGTGGTTCGGTCCCATTACAGGTCTGTCAATGTTTGTTTAACGAGTCCAAATATAGAAAACTCGAAGGTTTTTCAAGATTATAGAGTTTGGAAAAACACTTAAAAGATAACTCTCTCAGTTCCTTTTTCGTAATATAGTCTGGATAAGACCAAAAAAGAGATAAATTATCGCTCACCAGATGCATATTTCAAATACTTTATCGAGTGTGAAAATAGCAAGGTCGCTTGGCGATCTTTTCATGTTTAGAGAGTCTGAAAAGAGCTTAAAGAGGCCTCCAGGGGGATTCCTTTTTCGTATAACCTTGTTGAGCCTGAAAAAATGATAAAACTATGCTCGATCACATTCTCATGTATTTACGAGTGTAGGAACGGACAAAAACGACGCTCGAGGTTTTATGTAAAAACCATAAAAAATAATCAAAAACACGCTATAACGAAGAAAAATATGTCCATACCCTCGTGTTTAATTATCAACGTCATCACACCTGCAATTCATTACACTCATATTGATATTAGTGATTAGGTTTAATCAATAAATAAGCATAAAAAACCCAAAATGACATAGTAAAAAGTAAATTAAATGAATAAATAATCATTTTTACCATATCATTTCACATTTCCACTATTGAGCTCCAAAACCCCCTTTTTACCCTCCAAGTTTGGTGTTAATTTTCGGGAGCTACAGGAGACCATTTGACGAGCCGTCTGCAGTATTAAGGTAAGCTCTTCATTATTGACATTTTCATGGTTTAAATTTTTGTTTTCATTGGTTAAATCTTGAGTTTCAATTTGTTTTTTGAACCCTACATGCACATTGGCATTCTCGCAGGTGGCCCATACGGGACCTGCGAGAATGATGCATTCTCGCAGGTGAGCCTTAAGCCACTTGCGAGGTTCTCATTCTGTGCTAATGGGGCACCTATGAGAACCGCATAACTAAAAAAAAAAAAAATTTTTAGCCAAATGAAAAAACTCTAAAGCATGAAAAGTTATTAATCCTTCTTTTATGTTCCTTGTGCAGATAAATAGCCATAAACATGGTGCTTGAGTGGCATGAAAGAGAACATTAGGAGGATAATACAAATGCCGAGAACCATCTGCCTACCATAGCTGCATTGAGAGATTGTGGGCTCCTAAAATACTTTGGCATTCCGGGCATGAGGGCCCAAGTCAGACTACTAGAGTTTCTGGTCTGTATGTGGGACCCAGATCAACAGGTTTTCAATGTAGGAGATCATACTTTGTCCATAGACAATGAGGACATATACTTTTTGAATGGATTTTCCAGGCATGGGTATCATGTCAGCCTGACCGGTAGTAGAGGTGGTGGGCTAAAGATGAGTGAGTACTGCAATCAATACTGTGAACCTGAGGATGAGAGGAAAAAAGGAAAAGTGGTTATCTAGGGGGTACAAGACTTGACTCTCTGCACTATCCTTTTTACTATAGCTCAGATGGCTGGGAGTTCCGCTCCTCATATGGAATTATAGAGCTACTTCTAGTACGCCATCGAGTGTACGGAGCCTCGAGTATTCAACTGGGCCGATGTTGTGCTTCGCAGTATCAAAAAACAATTAACTAATTGTAGGTGAGGTGAATTGAAACAATTTGGGTATGGATCTTTACTAGTGTCCTTCTTCCTTGAGAGGGTCCCCATATTCAGACTACAGGTTGAGTGGAACCTACCGGGTCCTAGAGATCCAAGGATGTTGAGATGGTGTTGGCTCATGGCCCGGCACGTGGTAGGACCAATTTTCAAGTACGACGATATTTTCTTTGACTGGCTTCAAAACCAGAAGTTGATGGTTGATGATTACGCTTATGTCGGGTTGGATTTCCGAGGAGATTTGGATTTAGCATTGCCTGAGGACGCTCAGTGGGGTGACCTTGGTAAGAAGAACATGCATTTTCTCTTTTTAAATGTTTTTGAATTTTTATCATATTCAAATGTTTTTGTTTTATATATGTATCTGAAGACTAACACAAAATGTTCGTTGATAACACAGATGTTGGACCGTATAGACATCCTGGCACTTCTCCTATCCAGCGATAAGGAGAGGTAGCAGCAGCACCACCACAGTATGCCGAAGATTATTAGGTGGTGGAACAGAATTTAGAGGGCCTGACAGCAGACATTCCAGATATGACTCTGGAAGAGGTTCCATGACACAATCAGTGTCACATTGTAGGGGTATCAGCAGCTATGAGTCGACTACTCTGTAGGGTTGCTAGGGCAGTCATGTGTTACCATGAACGTCATCCATGATGTCACTTTGTAGAAGATATACGCTTCAATTTTTGATATTTTGGTCTTCGGACAAACTTTTTGTAAAAAACAAACTCTTTTGATTGTTATATATACATATGGATTCTACCGGTTTACTTTATATTGTGTGAATTTAAATGTGTTTGATTTTATAAATGGTTCAAATTTCTATCCAATACATAATTAGCGAATGCATCTGTTAATGTATTAAGACATCTAGGAATATGTGGATATTCAATGTGATCAAAATAACGTTCCAGGAGGCGAATTTGCAAATACACTCGTAACAAAGTAGGACTTCGAATAGAGTAGATATTACTTAGCTGTAGCACTACAAGCTGCGAGTCAAGTCGCACAACCAAATGATGAATTCCAAGCGAGGTAGCATCAACCAATAATTCAATGATGGTGTTATACTCTGCAATGTTGTTGGTCGCACGACCAAGACACACACCTCGTAAATATAAAAGTTCATTTGTTGGGGCATAGATTGCCCACATAGCAGAAGCTAGGTTCCGAGTACTACGGCTAGCACCATCAGCGAAGCCAATATAAAGTAGCGAAGACTCTGACATCTGGCAATCAAACACAATGTCACATAAGGGCAGAGACCAGATAACGTCAAAAGAAAACTAAAGTAACACACACTAAGTATGATACATAAAATACAAGTACTTGTGGACAAATGACTTATGCATAGTACTTCTTCAAGTAAAACCCATTCCTAGGTTCACTCAAAGGGATACCATCGTAATCGACCAGCTCATATGCTCCTTTTTCCAAAACTCGACGAATAATATAAGGACCTCGCCACATTGGTTCGAATTTCCCAGCTCCCAAGACATCTCGATCTTGTTCATAGAGAAGAACAAGATCACCTTCAGAGAAAATGCGGGGCTTGATATGCTTGTGATACTATGCCTTGAGACGTTTCTTCTGGGCTTCTATTACAAGATTGGCGTCACGTCGAGTTTCATCTAATCGCATCAGATACAATAGACGTTCTTCTTTAGCAAAGGTATTGGGTAAGAGTTCGACTGCTAGCTTCAGAGAGGGTATCTCACATTCTATAGGAAGAATGGCTTCCACACCATAGACTAATCGAAAAGGCGTAAACCCCGTAGCAGATTTGACAGATGTACAGTATGCCCACAATGCCGAAAACAACATCGTGTGCCAGCTTGTTTTATGAATTCCTATCATCCGTCGAAGCATAGTTATAAGCACTTTGTTGATTGCTTCGACCTGGCCATTATCTTGCGGATAATAAGGTGTTGAGTTATCATGATGAAGACCCAACTTTTCTGTAAGCTCAGACATCATAAAATTCCTAAAATGAATACCGTGATCAGTAACGATAGCTTGAGGAACACCAAAATGAGCTATGACATGATTAAAAAGAAACAACGTTGTAGTATTTCCAGTATTATCGAATGTTGGCATTGCCTTGGCCCATTTTGTAAAGTAATCAACAGCTACAATGATGTAACCATGCCCCCCGGCCAAGTGAGGGTGACATGTCATGAAATCAATGCCCCATTTCTCAAAAGGACCAACTGAGACCACAGGATGAAGAGGAGCACGATGCGACCGAATTTTCTGATTGTAGGTCTGGCAGGCATGGCATTTCTGAACAACAGTAATGCAGTCGTTGAATAAGGAAGGCCAAAAATAACCTGTGCATAAGATCTTCTGGGCAGTAGCATACCCAGACATATGAACACCACATGCTCCAGAATGGAATTCATTCAGAGCTTTCTCAGGCTCATCAAACGTGAGACAACATCGAAAAACAGAGTCAATTCCCCGATGGTAAAGAGTATCCCTAAGGATAATGTATTGACGTGCTTGATAATGAATGCGACGTCATTCAACACTAGACAAGGCAGGCCGAAAAGTCTGGGTTTGGAGATAGACAATGATATCCCCATACCAAAGATCGTCAGTACTAATTAGGAAAATAGATTCATCGGGTAATGAATCTACTGCTACATTTTCCGTGGAAAAGTGAGGAAAATCGCATATCAACTCAGCAAAAACTAAGGATTTCTTAGACGTGGTGCGATCGAATTCCAAGTCAAACTCCTGGAGTATGAAAATCCATTTGGAGTATTTTCCCCCTAGCAATTGACATGTCAAAATGTGTTGCATAGGATTGCAATGAGAAATCACTGTAGTTTTTCATGAGAGGATATAATGTCGGAAGTGTTGGACGGCTTGAACGGCAGCCAAGGCCAGTTTTTCAACATGTTGATACTTGATTTCAGTTGATGTGAGACTTCGACTCAAGTAATAAATAACATGTTCATCGTGTGCATCATCCTCTTGGACGAGAACCATGCCAATAGTATACTCGGAGGCAGAAAGATAAAGAAAATAATCACGACTATAATCAGGAGGAAAGAGAAGCGGAGCTCACGTGAGGGACAACTTCAAAGAATCAAAATAAATGTTGGCAACAGTATCCCAGACGAACTCTGAATCTTTCTTTAGTAGCTGCGTAAAACCGCGAGTAATCTCGGAGTAATTAGGGATGAAATGACGAAGAAAGTTTGCTTTCCCTTGCAAACTTTGCAAATGGCACAGTGTAGAAGGAGGAGGGAGATTAAGAATCACCTCAACCTTAATAGGATCCACCCTGATCCCTTGGCGTGAAACGATGAAACCTAGAAGATGGCCGGATTCTACGCAAAAAATGCATTTATGAGGATTTAAACAAATACGATAGAACCGACAACGAATGAAAATAGCCCGGAGGTGGGTAGGGTGATCGACTTTGCGCATAGAATGAGCTGGTAAATCATCCAAATAGGGTTGAACGATATGCTTTATATCATGAAAAGTGTAAGACATAGCACGTTGAAACATCGCGTCAGTGTTCTTAAGACCGAAGGGAAGTTTCCTATAGGCAAAAGTACCCCAAGGACAAAAAAAAGCAGTTTTGTGTTGGTCCTCAGGAGCAACGTTAATTTGATTATAGCCACAGAAACCATCCATGAGAGAGAAGATTTCACTGCCGACACAATCATCGACAATCTGGTCGACTAAAGGGGTTGGAAAGTTATCTTTTGGACAGGCTTTGTTAATGTCCCTATAATCAACACATGCACGAATACTGGCCCCTTTCTTATCAATTGGAACAGGGTTGGAAACCCATCCTGTCAGAGCCACGGGATAAATAAAGCCGTCTTTGAGAAGTTTTTCAACCTCAAGCTTGATAGTCGCCGCTTTACGTGGGTGGACTGGACGAAGGCACTACCTGATAGGTTTAGCTCCAGGGTATGTCTTTATCTCATGTACAACAATTGCAGGGTCGATACCTGGCATCTCTTGATAACTCCAGGTGAAGATGTCACAAAATTCTTTGAATAGAGACGTATAGGTGACGATTTCGTCAGGAGAAAACGAAGCTCCAATATGAACATTTTCGACTATCCTAGGTTTAATAGATATGTCAATGGGAATCGTGGGTGAGATGTTACTTAAGTTCCCTTCAGCAAACACATCGTGTGAATTCGTGAGAACCGTGGAAATGACAACAACAGTCGACGGAGTCGAAATCCGTTGGTAGTTCTTAAGAGTGTGTTGTTCCAGAAAGAGTATGGAACGATGATGCCCATCGTCCCAAGGGGTGTCCTCCATGACGAACATGATCATCTCGTCAGTGGGAAAGATAACACGGAAAGGATCAGGAGACAAATCATCAAGAGAAGAGGTAGAAGGTGTTGCCAATTGAATAGCTTGATAAGCAGACTCAACCAAACTTAATGGCATAACGTTGCCGAAACGAGTGTGGTCTCTAGGGTCAGGGACAATCCAAGGGTCATGTGACGTAGGAAGTTCACGAGGCACAGTGGAGATCATTTTGATAGAAGCAACTGACGAGCGTGGAACATCGGGCGGTGGAATGGGAAAAGTACCCATCAACAAAGAGTCCTTTAAAAGGCCAACACTGACATTTTTGTAACCCGGCGGGGTTTTAGCAATAAACGACACGTTGTCAATACAAGTATCAGAATTGAAGAAGGTAAGTTGTTCAATGGTAACAACCTTTCCTTGATGAGGGAAACGTACTATGTGGAAAAGGGTTGACACAACGGCATGCATGGAATCGATCCAGCTATGGCCAAGTAAAAGATTATAATCAAGGGGAACGTCAAAGACTTCCACCTCAACTTGGACCGTCTTACCTTCTAGTGTGATAGGCAACGAAGGAAGAACACCGTAAGGCTTAAAACCAAACCCATTGAAGGCTTTAAGAGTGTTTTTTGATTCATTCAAGGAAGGAGAGCCAATGTCTTTCCAACAAGCAAAAGACATTACACACGTTGAGGAACCCTCATCGATAACAGTTTGGCAAATGTTCTTGTCAGAAACAACAACTTGTATCTGGAATGCAAGTTGTGGGGGTAACCTTGGAATATGATCATTCAAGTCAAATACTATCAAATTCATATCTGTCGGGTCAATGCCACCTATAGATTTCAATAGTGTCTTCCATTGTGCAGGACAAGACTGAAGGACTTCAAGGCCTGGCATCGCTGAAGGTGCCTAGGCCAGATCTTCAACAATACTGTAGTTTTGGGCCGCACGAGCATGAGGATTGAAAGCCAATTTCCTAACGACACCTTTTGGGGGTGGTCACAGAACTGTATCTAGACTCGGTCGTTCGAGATGAAGAGGACTGTTAGTAGGTGGATTCGTGGGAGAAGTTTGTACCAAAGAAGGAGGTAAATCGCCAGCCTTCTCCTTAGAAGAAAAATAATCTTTGGCTCTAGTTGTGAGTGTAACATTGTTTTTCTTAGATTCACTAGTACACATCAAAACATATGATGTCGTAGAAGAGGAGGGTTGGTCTTGAATGACCAACTGAGCCTGTTGCTGAGATGAGAAGGGTTGGGACAAGACAGCTGGTGTAGATGGTTTTGGAGCTCCTTGAAGGAACTTCGTGACCTCGGCATGTTGTGGACAATCCTTTGTGTAGTGATCGTCACCAGAGATAAGGCAAGGGTATCGTGGTTTGCGCTTATCTCGATCTTCAACAGGGGTATTTTTAGGCTGCTCTATTTGATTATTATTTTTTACCTCCTTATTCTTGCCTCTCCCCTTTTTAGATTTCTTTTTATCGACAGGGGTAGATTGAACGACGTTCACCTCAGAAGTTTTACCGGTGGGAGTGGTAGGAGACAGAGCATTTTGAACATTAGAAGAAGTAGATTTAGGGGTCATACTTGAAACCGAATGTGAATGGGCGTGGGTTGTACCAATCACACCATCAGCTGCATGCGAGGTAGTTGGAGTAGTTGAAGTGCTGGAAGAACCAAGACGAGGTAACTCAGGTAATAAATCATAAAGTGTTCCCGTTTGTGAATAAACGAGATCAAGATATTGAGCATGACTTATAGCCTACTCTTCCATGACAACACCACCCATGGCAATGTCCTTATCGATTTCATTCATAAATGACTTTGTAAACCATTCGGCCAGTAACTGATCAGGGAGTTCGAGTTTAATGAGACGTTGACGTCTTCGCCACTCTTGGATATGATCAGATATATGAGTGCCTTTAGTCTATTTGAAGGAAGTCAAAATCTCAGTCCCAGTATCATAACGAATCGATAACTGGTAATGTGCAAGAAAATCCATAGCTAGGGTGTTGAAATCAGAGAAGAAACCTAATGGCAATTCAATATACCACTTCGCAGCAGAACTGGTAAGGGTTCGTTGAAAAAGACGTAATCGAATAGAGTCATCCATCAACGAGTTGGATGAACACTAGAGATGAAAATTCATAACGTGATTATTCGGGTCCTTTCCGGCCTTGCCATCGAATTTAGGAATGTCTGATGGAAGATTAGCTGGAATAGCAGGCCATTGGGGAGAATGACGAATAGGATCATTCAGAATCCTAGACAAATTTGGCAAATCCAAAGTACCAAGAAAAGGTAATTGTCGATTCTTCTGTGGGTACTGGTGACTTTGGGGTGGAAGCCCTGTTGACAAACTAGTAGGACCATATGCAGTCTGCCCATAGTGGGAATACCCAGGCTAATTCGGTGGTGGTTGAAGAGGATAGTAGCTCGAGGGATTATAACCTTGAGCGGGGACATTAGTTTGAACATCTGTACCCCAAATAGGATTTGGTATACCTGGATATGGTTGGCCTATAGTAGGGACAGTTTGTGTCCCCCTAGTCATTTGAGGAAGATTTTGTATCATATGATTCCAATACTGGGCCAAAGAAGGAGGTATATTTTGTCCAAAAGGTGGGGTTGGTCCCCCTATCGTAGGCGGAGTTCCAACCGGAAGTTGTGTGCCAATTGTAGGTTGTGTAGTAAGTGGATTATATCTGGTAAGAGGAAATGGAATCGTACCACCTTTTCCACCAATAGGAATCTGCAAGTTTGGTGTAATGGACGGTATAGTGCCACTAGGATTAGGATTGCCAAGAGAAAATTGAGGGAGTGTCGGAATAAAACTGGGAATAGGATGCCTAGAAGGACCCCCATGAGTACCAGATGGGGTTTGCAGAGGTGTTGGAACAGAAGCATTCAATGCATGGTATCCTGGTGGTAGTGTCAGAACGACATCAGGCATTTGCTAGGTATTAATAGGAGGAAGACTAGCTGCAGTAATCCCAGTTGGGACACTCGCAGTATTCGCGAGATGGGCCATCTCATCAGGGAGAACAAAGTGATAAGTGGTAGTCACTGGTATAGACTCTGTCTCAGAAAACACCGGAGGGTTGATTTCGTAGATTGTAGGTGATTCAGTGCCAAAAAGGACTCTTTAGAAATCACCTGACCAAAAAGGAGCTTGGCCTTCTACACCGGAAAAAGGCCCAATGACTTATTTAGAAGATGTAGCAACTGCTTCTCCGGAAGAATTTAATCTCACAAAAGGTCCTTCACCACGGTGAATGTGATAGTCCTCTCTAGTATTGGTAATTCGAAAAGGTTCTAGAGAGTCATTTGATTCTACTTGTGTTGTGGTGACAAATGGGACTTCACTTGTGTCCACGTGTGGAGGGGTAACAACTGGGACTTCACTCTGATGAGGAGAGCCCTCAGGTGTACTAGTAGGCAAGGGTTGAGAACCATCTAGATGCTCTGGAGATAAACCTTGCATCCTACATGAACGTCATGGGGGAGCAATTGTAAACAAGTGACAAGCTTTGCGAAGAAATTCCTATGGTCAACTTCGAGAAACAAACAACATGCGCTAGTCAACAAAATCTAGTAAGCAATCACTAGGCAAACAAGACCTTCTAATTTCGAGGCCACTAGTTGGTGATGAAATCCAATGTCACAACAACGAGATGAGAAGGGGCGTGGCTAGGGTGGAAAAGTTATGCTGACAACCTGCTTAACGGACTTACACCCTGCTGCAATCTCCCACACATAATCTTGGGTATACCCTCCAAGGAGCTCGAGTGAGTTTGGTCAACGTCAATTCTAGGTACCATGAAGACTTTCCCCTCCACATTCACCTTGGGTAAGAACCTAGAGAGATAGGCCACTAAGGTCACCACAAACAACAGTAAAGCTTGGGGAAACATTCGACAGTCCGATCCACATGCAAGGGTAGGGTATCTAGCCCGAAATCAACTCAAAAGGCTTCCACTCAGCATTGTGGGTATACCTCTGAGTGACCCCCGTAATACATGCAATCTCTACACTGATGTCAACAAAGCAGGGTGAGTAACTCTGCCAACACCAATGCGACCTAGTGCTTGACCCTTGTGTTAGAAGGGCTTCCCAGGACAATATGTTGCAAATGGAATTTAACACTCCCTAACTCAAGATTCTATTGTGTGTTTTGAGCTTTTGGAGAGTGTATTTCTCATCCTACTCCAAAGTACTAGCCTAGCTAAATGTTGGTGTAAAAGAGCCCTAGGAAAGAGTTACTAGATAAATTTTAAGATTACGCAATGTTTTTAAGAGCTGTTGTTTACTCAAAGGTAACGGAAGTGAAACTTATGTTGTATGACTCTGACCCAAACAATGCAAGGATGAGAATGAAATGTATCACATTTCGTTCAATGAATCCTATGTATGGGAGAGAGAGAAAGTTTCCCAAATCAACCTTGAACTACAATGCACAATTTCCTTTCAAATGTCAATGCAAACAATCACTTATTAAATGAAAAGTCTCTATTGTGTCTTTTTCAAAGCTTCAAGAATCTCTAAAATTTGATTTTCAATGTTTTGTAAATGACAAAAAACAATTTGATGAAAGAAAAACTTGTGTCACTTTTCAAAAAGAACTCTCACTATACCAATGACAGAGCAGAAAATCAATTCAATGAACAAGCAAATAAACCAATCTACTCTTTCAATTCTAGCAAAAATAAAGAGAAAATCTAAAAATCTTCTTAATGCAAACAAAAATGATCTCTCAAACCGATAAGCAAAAGAGAAAAATAAACAAGCTTAACCTTCAACCAATCACTGGTTCTCAACTGATCAAACACACTCAGAATCTGAAGTCAGAGAGAATGGTTTTGCCAAGAAGAGTCAAGAAATGAAAGTCAAGCTACAAATGACAAGAAAATCTTTGAAATCATAAGACTATTCACACATGCAAACTAAAGCAATAAATATATCAATCAGAGGTCCAAGAAACTCTTAAGAGGCATTCCAACTGATCTGGGCAGTCAGAAAGACCAAAACTCAAATTCAATTTTTTGAAAAATGATGTTCGCAGGAAAGTAATGTAACACAGTGAGAGAATCATTGATTCTCGCACGCAACCTTTGAGCAAGGTGCGAGGACCTCGCACTGAAACATATAGGCAGGGTGCGAACTCTAACAGTTCTCGCAGGCTGCAATGAGCTGCAGTGCGAGAATTCCTGAACTTAATCAAAAATTTGAAAATTGAAGCAAAATTGACAAAAGCTTCTGGACTCAGAAGGTATATCAGGATATCCTGAAGACTCAGAGACTAATAGGACAGGAGAAAAATGAAACCAGAGCAAATGGCCACAGAAAAATACAAAAAGACACAAAGAAAATGGGATTATTCCGCAGCAGAGTCGCCAATTTTGTTATTGGATAAATCCGTAAGTGTGGACACAAACCAATCTCCCTAGATCCACCTGGATCTAGAACAAAACAAGATAGAATGATACTCTTTCTCTAGATTTTAACTATTGAATATACTAGGAGGCACGATTAAAGAACATACCTTATAATCGCTTCCTTTGGTCTTGGTTGTTTTTGCTTCGCTCCAATGCTCTCATACAATCAAGATCAAGTTAATACAAACCAATCGAAGTGAAGAAAGCTCAATCTATCCAACAATTAATCTATGTATATGATCAAGGAGTTATACAATAAAGTGCAATTAACTTTATGGGAAAGGGACACATTACTATATTATATTGATAGAAAGCAAAGATTACAACCTGAGCCTTGATGTTGCAAACCTCCTTTCGATGGCCCTTAGCTCTGACACACACACTTGCTCACTTGCATGAAGAAGATCAACCACCTTTGATAAACTTGTTGGAGTTCCCTAGCTGTTGTAGCCTCAGTCCTTCACACAATCTTTCATTAATTCTCCAATGTCTCTCTTGCTTGTTTGCTTCTAACCTTTTCCATGAGAATCCACTGAATATATAGGAGAGAATGAATTGGTTACTTGAATAAGAATGATCCCAAAATATCAGGAAATCTAGTACTTAGATAACCATTCGAATGCCATCTCATCCTTCTAGAAGATTCCCTTCTAGAAGCTTCGAGAATTCATCTTTTTCCCTTCTTTAGAAATTGTTCACACCCTAGCAGTTATACACAGTGCGAACTTCTCACACCCTGGCTTAATGCAGCCTGCGAGAATCATGCATTCTCGTAGGCAAATGTATTGGCAGCCTGCAAACCTTTCTCAAAAATGATATTTCTGGAAAGAGAAGAAAGTAACTTTTCTCAGGAGAAAGTTCTAATGAAGAGCCTGAGTACACCATCATCAATACATCATCATGATGACCAAAATTATGGGTAACATGAGTGCTCATGGAACATCGACACAAGAAGAATTCGAGGTTATTAAGTTTGTTAATAACAACACTCCTTTTGCACTTTTGTTAGGAAGGACTTGGATTGAAAGAGATTAGATCCGAAGGAATGAAGATGAGGAAGCTATAGCACATAAAAATAAATAATTAAGGGATTTCATGGATAGGATAATAGCATGCTTAATAGAAGAACAAGAGGACAATTTGAAGAAACTAAGGGACAGATACCTAGATATCAAAGTCAAAATCACGCAAGAAGTCTTAAAGAAATTATCCATGTAGAAGAGAAGAGCGCCTACTCCAGAAACAATAAGAGAAGAAGTATTAACCTCGAACCGTATGAAAGACCCTCAGCAATGTGAAGTTACTATGCTAAGAAAATATAAGAAAAATAATGGAAAGAGGAATCCAGAGACGCATATCACAGGAAAAAAAGAAAGAAAGATTAGTAAAAAGAAAGAAAAGATAGAAAAATTGCAGGAGATTCTAGATAGGAATTTGCAGACGAAAGTCTTGCAGAACTTGAACCTTGACAGAATAGTAGAATAGCACAGACTGGAAATTTGACTTGGCGAAGCAATATGACTGTTGGAGGCATCCAGACCATTAGAACAATGCTCTATAATAGCTAGAAACGTAGTTATTTCCGAAAAAATCACCATTGAACCATTGGGACCGCGCCATAATGAATGGAATCGTATTGATTAAGGAATTCCTTCCATTTGGAGGAATCCATTACAACATTGTCTATTTATACTGTCACATGTATCCCTAGGGGAAATTTTGAAAACTGAGATATCCAATCCCATAGAGAACTGATTGCTACCATGTTGTGCATTTGATACCTCGCCAACCGCTTTGTTTACCTTGAGCATCCATTCACCTATCCAAGATATCTGACCTAGAACGTGCATGTCATATGACCCTAGAGAAGTAGAGAAGTCTATTGAGGAGATCCTAATATACCTTATGGTTGAGAAGTTCATGTATGCAGGAGAGCAAGCCTCGTCGATGAGAGGATTGCAATCATCCACGTCGACTGCACGTTGATCTAGACCATCCTAAATTGCAAAAAAGAAAAGAAGTAAGCACCACGACGACCTGGAGAATGAGAAGCTCATCTCGTTAGTATTGCTTGACTATATCTCACCTCTAGCTATTGTGGTTAGTCATGATAGTGTCCCGAGATATTTTGACTATACACTGATTACTCATCACCTCTTGAAGGGGATACGCACAGTTGGGACAGGTTTTGACACTCAAGATCAATGATTTCAACTTAGGAGACTGCAATAATTATGGAATGATCACACCACATAAGTACTTAACAAATGCAACAGGGAAGAATTCGAATATAGTCCCCCAGTCGTCAACCATGGACATCGCGAGATGAACGATCCTTAATGTGATGAAAATACCACATTTCGACAAACATCAGGAGGTTAACGCATGTAATAAAATTCTCCTTTCGTGATTCCATGGTGATTACTTATGGTTGGATATGTGCACCAGTGTAGATACGGTGTTGGTCGATTGGATCACTAGATTGAGCATGCAGGGACTAGACCCTCAGGAATTTTACCCAGGGAAGGCTGACAATCGCTCCCTAACACAGTGAATAAAGGACACCTATGGCGATGTAGAGAAAAATAAGCAGGGATACAAGGTAGCCTCCATCCAAAATGACCTAGTGTGCCTATATTGTCATTTGATAGAAGGCAAGGTCTTCAAGAAGAACAACAACGTAGGTCATGGGGTTCGTCATCTATCTCACAGGAAAGTGCATCGAAGGGATGCATATGAACTCACGAGCTACCTCGTCAACTAGTTGGAGCAACATTGTCATGAAGTGCAAGACCAGAGATACGAGGTTCACTTCAGTTGGTTGTTGATTCTTGTTGGCTTTGTTGCTTGGGAGATGCTGGAAGGAGAATCTTTCCCTGAAGTTGAGCCATCTGAACCAATAGTCGTGAGGTTCATGACCTTGTGGTACTCGAGCGATATGGAGAAGCAGTGGTAGTTGAACGATGTCTTCCACACTTACTATCTATAGCTCACACGATCCATTGAGTCATTCCCCTGAATGACTCGGAATACACTCCATCGGTTCAGGCCAATAGAAAATTTTCATGCAGATAGGAACTTCATTTACATCATTGCGCATAGGGATGAAACCAAGGAGAAGTTGCATTTGTACTATAAATTAATTGATGAAGACATGGAGGAGATAACTAAGGAGTGGTTGGTTTACTTCCTTGTACCAGTCAAGCAAAAGGATCTCTCCAACCCCGATATCATCGGAAGTCCTGTGGTCACCTGAGAAGAATATGATGGAACCAATAACAACAAGAAGAAAAATAAGGAAGAGGTGCAGGAAATAAATAGTGCATCAGAGGAAACTATGTTGGAGTCACCTGAAGGAGGAGGAAATGATGAAGTAGACCAAAAAGAGGATGAAGGGGAAGAAGGCAAGAAGGAAAAGGGTGAAGTGACACCTCCTAAAGATCCCCTTACAGAGGCTGAGATGTCAAAGAAAAGAAAGGTTTCTCCAAAGAAACCCTCAACGCAGAAGAATTCACTAGCCAATAAGCCTCAATTACAAACTGTACTTATAGTGGATGATATCAACCTTATCATCATAGATGCATCAGATACCTCAGAGGAAATTTTGCAGCAAAACAAAGCAAAACAAGAGACAATGTATGACAAGATCGAGGCAGAGCTCAAAGGAGTATAGCAGGATCTCTATTCAAGTCGTGCAATGTCTACTGTGTCATTGTCATCGGGGGTTATAGAAGTAGGATATGATCCTGCCCAACTACGCATATTAGTATATGCGACAGGGGCTCACGCTCGTCAAGTACAGGAGGAAAAAGAACAAGCCACAGAGGCCTTGAAGAAATAAAAGGAGGAAGCCCTAGATAAAAGTCGGTTTACGAAGCAAGAGAAACATGACCTCTGAGCAAAGTTTGAAGAGGATAGAGAGTAGATCCAGAGAGATAAATATCAACTACTCGCAAAGCAGATTGGAGTTAGAGAAGTAGACACTCGACCACTTTGCTCCATGCCAGGATTGCAATAGATGGAAGAAGAGACAGCTGAGAGCCAAGTGGGGAAGCTTGCTGAAGCCATTTAATAGCTTCAAGAAAGAGTAGCATAAATGGAATTGCAGAAGTGTTGAGCACCCCATAGGAAGTACGAGATCATAGGGAAATAACTACCCGGAGGGCAGTCGAAAGAATCAAGGTATTGGTGTTAGAATGAAAACAACTCAGTAACCGAAGTGCGCATACCTATGAATGCCTTGCAGACGACCCAGAACTAAGAATATTAGAAGCACAACTTTAGGAGGCAAAGCAACAAGCATCGACCATGCAAATGCAACTACTACTATCAGTGGCTGAGAATATGAAAAGGTCATAGGAACAATGCGCAGTTTAGTAGCAGGTCCATGCCATCCAGAGTAGAGTCATGGAAGTGACCTAGAGAATCTAGTCGGTACAGGATGAAGCCTGCACACTTTTCAAGGAGATTGAGGGACAAGGTGTACAACTGGAACAAGTGGTCACCACAATGGAGCAACTCTTGGAAGGACCTATCATTGAGACAATCATCCAGAAGTTTGTCTTCATAGGAGACTTCGAAGCAGAATTGCCAAGATCAGAGTGACTTAGGACGAGTAACAAGTGAGTGTTGGGGGCCTACTGGCCCTCGACCAAGTTTTGGAGAACCTTGGTCCTATTTGACCACTTTTGAGACTTCAACAGGATGGTCGAAGACAAAGCTCCCAGGCAAAGCGGAGACCTCGGGATCTCATCCCCTTTTATGAACTTTTTGGGTTTAGGGTTTATGTAACGGGTATGGGATGTCGGCCCATGGGTTTACCCATTCTTAGGCCTCTTTTGTAATGTATAAATAGGGAGCTAAGAAATGTAAGAAGTAGTATTGGATGTGTGTGGCTTAATGCAAGTATTTGTAATCGACTTTGTGCATACTGTGTGTTAAGACTTGCAGAGCTAAGTGCAAGTGTTTTGTAAGAGGTTTTGTGCACATAATATGTAGAGGCTTGGTGCTTGGACCTAACTCAGGGAAGGAGGATCTGGAGAGGTGCATGTAGATCTCCTTTCCTATGCAGAGTTGTATTTGTGGTTCTGTGCATTTAAGAATATTGGAAGAAGCTAATAAATAAGAAGAAGAAGAGTTGGTGGATTTAGCCCCACGTTGGGGGTGAACCACGTATATCCTATGTTGTGGTTTCTTTGTGCAATTTGGTTGATATGTTATTGATGTGTTCTATGCTTAGACTTTTAATATTTATGTATGTTATATGCATCTGATGTAGTAGCTTAGTGCATTATATGTGAATGAATAGTATATCTACTTTGATGTTATGTGTTGAATGATTGGATATTTAGATCTTGATGAATACTTCGTTGTTTTGTAATTAGGGTTTAACTTGCGATGTGAATAAGGGTTAAAGAATAATTCATATTATTTGCTAAGTACTTTTTTAAAGTGTTGTAATCACATATCTTTGTCCCAACTAGGTTCTAGAAACTTGAGTCGTACAACCCCATTTGCCTCTACCTCGGATGAGACTGCATCTTCTCTGCAGGTGTTGTTGAAAGGGTCGGTAGTTAGGGTTTTGTTGGTGTGTTGTTGAAGTGTTGAACCCTGGGTCTACCCTTGTGGCAACAATACCAAAATATGAAAAATGACTATGGAGAAGGGACACAAAACCTATAACTTAATGAATACCTTATGACTCAAAATAGAAAACCTAAAGACCCTTTTTACCCTTGAAATTCTATCTGATAACATGTTACACTCAAGAAAAGGATTTCTACTTGGTGGTATCCTTGAAGGATAATCATACAATTCCCACTCATACTTACCAATTTTCACACCTATTCCCCTTCCATCTCCTCATATTTTTGTTTTTGGGGCTAATTGAATCGAAGAAGGACTTGTACCTCATTTCATGGGAAGAAGGGGATAAAATCTTAGAGGTGTTGTAGCTAGCACTTCAAAAGTCAAAATCCACAAATATATTATTATAGATGCTCACCCTAAGGTCCTAATATCAATAACATGCTTCTCCATAAAAGCGAAGGACCTTTAAAATAAAATAAATAAAAATGTACCACTTAATTGGGGAATGCATTGTGGTGTCTTTTAATTTCCAGTGCATGTGGAACTCAATGTGTTCTAACCTTAAATGGCATTGCGGTGCTATTTTAATTTCCATTGCACATAGAACTCAATCTTCAGACCACACACAATTGTAAGGAAAATAAAGGGCTTGGAAAAATGTTGCATGTGAATGAAGGGATGAAGCACACCCTCCACAAAGGCACCCATAAATGAGATAATATGAACCATTGATAAGTCAAAACCCCCATGCCCAAAATTCCTACCCTCATCCACCTCGTATTCACTACATGGCATAGAGAAGGTCTTCTTGGGAAGCATTCCTTGACTTTAGGATTGTCATACCCAATAGGGCACCATGACAACCCTCCCATACCTAAATTTGGCAATATTAATAAGGTTTTTGAGCATTTGTTTATCTTGAAAAGGAGGTATTTAATGCACATGTCTAGTAAATTATTTTATTAAATGTTTATTAATCGGCATGATACATGTGACTTTAGGACCTTTAGAGGGCATATTTTATTTTCTTTGCAGGACCTTTCCCAGTGGAAGACATTCATCAAGGGTATAAGCCACTCGGGCCTTCATAGGGGATTGAAAGATCGTGGGATGGATGATGCACTCCACATATTAAATGCCTAGGATGATGAAAATTTCACCTTTAGAGATGTCTCTATCACTTAGACGAGGCCCCAGATGATGAAGAAGGTGTTATTTCACCTTCCTTTTCCATAACGTCTCTTTTGACGCCACATATTTTGGAGGACGTTTGGCAATTTTAGTGCATTTGGTAGCATTGTGGGCTTGAAGGCCCACCTTCCTCCTTGATATGGGGATGTTATGGCACCTTCCTGTCAGTGAATTCTTGGCCTTAGGAGGATTATATTCAAATTTTCCACCTTGTGGAGGAGTTTAATGGGATTATGTCCCATCACTTTGTTATTTTTGGTCATTTTGTAGCCTAAGTGGGAAAAGGAACAAATAGATTTGCTAATTAAGCACTCTAACTTAGGTTTTAGGCCTAAAATTATGGATATAATTGTAAATTGGAACAACATGAGTTGGGTTTTCCTCATATAAATATGAGGCAATTAATTTGTCATAAAACATAACTCGTGACTTGTAAAATTACTCTTGGACTGAAATTTTGGCCCTATTGGGAAATCCTCTCTCTCTTCTTTCTTGTCATTATGGATGCTACACTTGTTTATTATTGGGATAAAGGATATATAATTCTCTTGGATTATTCATATTGTCAAATTGTTGGAATTTATTTGATAATTAGGGGTTTCACACACTATCTCTTGGATTAGGTAAAAAATTTCTGCAATTTTGTGTTTTTTTCTTAAATTAAGAGTTATACTATCAAACCCTAGGAGGAGTATAAGGGGATACACCCTCCATAAAGGAATGTTATTCTATTGTCATTAAAAGAGATCAAGTATTTATACAAGGAGTAAGAGGGTTTACATGCTTGTATAAATACCTTGCTAGGGTTTATCTTATCTAGGGAGTAAGAGGGTTTACACCACTAGAAGATTATCAAACCCTAGTTAAACTTGGATTTCTAAGCTAGACTATTTGGAGGTTTTGTGTCTTATTTGGATTTATAAGGGTTTATTTCTCAAAGAAACATTGTATTCTCCTTGTTTATTAGGTTTTTTTCTAAGCAATAGACTCCATTAACCCAATAGATAAGGCACTAATTCCATTGGATATTATATATTGTTGCATTGGTAAACGTGAAATTTGACACAATGAATTGTTCAAGTTTGGATTTGAATATTACATGATTTAGAATATCTTGTGCTCTAAGGGTATCTTTATTGGCTAAGTTATTGTGTTGTTGAAACAAATATTTATCTAAATCCATTAAGGATGCATCAAACTCCCTCTCTCATACTCTTTTTCCACTTTCCTACTGCTGAAAATTAATTGTAAGCTATGATAATTATTCTATCCATAATAAGCTATTGATTGGGTGGTTTACTTGTTATTTAGTGGTTATAAATTGTTGTTGTAGAAAAAAATTCCTAAATCCATTGGGATGTCATAAATAATTTCATATAACACTCTTTAACAACCCTCCTTTCCTATCAAAATATTGGCTTAAACATTGGAAGATTATCTAATAATTGATAACATTGTTAACCAATATCATATACTTGATTTTGATAGTTTAATATGTGGGTATTGTAATAACTTTCTTGCTGAAATATCACTCTTGTATGTTTCACATTTTGGGAAACAAATTATATCTTGTTGTTTCGCTCTTGTTCTAGGGATAATTTCATGATATATTGTCTTGGTTTTGGTTATCTAACATTTTTTTTACAAGTGTTCTTGATTGGAAAATTTCCTTTGACTGACACTCATCATTTATCAAGCCATTAGAGACTTTCAATGTGAACTATAGGGGTGATCCATTCTTCTCCTTGGCTTCTCCTTTGAAACCCCCCTAGGGTAACCTAGGAACCCTCCCTTGTGTTGTACTTTTCCATAACTAAATGAGGGGGATATCTATTGAGGTGATAGTGATAGGTGTCCCATGTTTTGTCTCATATTTATTGATTGGATTGAAATTTTCGCAAACTTAAAATCATGTGATAAAAATTTTGGCACCATTTTCAGGGAGGATTTTGAATCCTTTCCAATCCCATAATGAAATTTGGCAAGTCTATCCCAAAGCCTTTACCCATATCTTACCTATCGAATCCATTTGAGGGAAGTTACCTTTTCACTTTTGATGAACTTCATACAAGTTTATCTGGAAACTCCATTGAGACAAATACCCTCTCTTTTTCTGACAAGCCTTGAGCTCATTTGACAACTTCATTAAGGTGTCTTTTATGATAATGGAATCATGATTCGATGGGATCTTCATGACAGATATCATTTTATTGATATTACAAATGTCCCTGGGTATCCAAATCATATTTATCATGATTGGAAAGATAATTATCCACAATTTGATGGAAACCACACCTTTATGGTTTCCTATGTGATGAAATTTCTCAAATATGTTTCTCATTTGAAATTAAATCATGAATATGTACTAATAAAGTTGTTTATAAGATCTTTCGATCTAAGAAAAATGATTTTTATCAGTGATAGTTGTTATCCCAAGAGAATCAGTTCATTTCTATGTCTTGTCAACATTTAATTTGACATATGGGCCATCAAAGGTTGAGAAGATGAAGCCTTCATTACTTATCTTACCAAGGCATTGGAAACAAAAAAAAATTCTAAGAAACATTCAACACTATTGTTTGAGGAACATGTCTATGAAGAGGAGGAAGACTCCAAGGAATTGTAGTATCTTAATGAGACATCACCCACCAAAGAGAAATACCATGATGACGAGAAGAGAAAAAGTTGAATTTTTAATCCTTTGGAGAAAAATTAGATGAAGTGATCCTCATTAAGAACCAAGTCCCTTGTAATAAATATATTATTGATGAACATTTCCATGAAGAAAGTCACCAAGAAGTAAAGGAATAATTGTTATGAAGTGCAACATGTTGAGGACTCAAATGAGACATCGATATTCATTCTCCCATTTGATGAAGTTGTCTAGACTTTCATTCCTCCTTCACAAAAAGATGAAGAAGTAATCAGTTCCAATGATGTAGTTAAATTTATGGAGCATCCCTCATATATGGTTGGAAATCATATTAATGATTTCATATGTGTTCAGAAGCATGGATGGGATTTTCATTGTTTCCATTTCGAAGGATATCTCGTCTATGACATTGAGGGTTACTTCCAAATAAGGAATGAAGAATTTTTTCCTTTGGAAGGTTTCTTTTCATATGTATATGATCAATATGTTTCAAATCCTAGTGATGATACTATTACAAACCTTTTTCATCCACCAAGGGATTTTTTGTTGCAATACGGTGATGTTGATCCCCAACCATACCTTAGGGGTTATCATTTTGAGAACTCAAAAATTTTGTTTCATAAATATTCTCAACCATATTTTTGCTTGAATATTTACGAACATGATGACATGAAAAAATTTCATATATCCCCTCATAAAATTCCAAGTGGTTTTAGAGAATGGCTTCCCACCTTTTCAAATGGAGACACTGTATCAGATTGACATCACTTGGATACCTTTTTGGAAGTTCTCAAATCCTATTCGTCCAAAGACCAGTATCAGAATGTGTGTATGAAGCTCTTCTCTTCATCATTCGTAGGGAAGGCCAAAGAATGGTACAAAAATATCCCTCCCCAAAAAATTACCACTTGGGAAACGTTTTGAAACCTCTTCATGAAAATATTTGTGTAAAATTGAGGTTGTGTATGTCTGTTCATTGTATTGTAAATCACAATATAATTTTGTGATTTTTGGTCTGCACTCAAAGAAATGGTCATGTGACTAAGGAAGAATATGAACCATCATCTATATGTTGTATTCCTATTCAAAGATGTGTGGATCAAGCTTGTGGCCATTCTTTCCAGTAGGATTTTATCCCTCCCACCTACCTCCATGAGTTTATTTTTATGATTGATTATATGCTTATTCATATTCATGATTATTATGTGCTTTTATTGTCCTTCATATTTTTTATAATCAAGAATAGTGAAAATCACTTGGGTGAGATTTTGAGAAAGTGGTTGCACTAGTTGTACGATTTCATCTAACGTCACTAGGCACTCAATTTCTATGGGCTTTCAGGACCTAGGTAAGTAGGTAGGTCATTTTCTTCCCTGCATTTCACTTTTGTGTTCATGTTCATCGTAGTGTAGTTCAATTGTTTTTTCATTCTTTGGTTTACATATCAATTCTCTTGAATTTTATGCATAGTTGTTGTGATGCATCTTCTTGAGTTATAGTACATGTTAGTTAGAAGTTTTTGAAAAATGAAAAAAATTCCTTTTAAGAAATAGTTGTCAATTTTGATTTTTTTGTTATATGAATAAAGGGTGAGAAAGCCAACCCTTGATTCTCTAAAATTTTTCTTGAGTATGTGTAGGCAGATGTCATACCAGGATATGTTGAGGTTCTCATATGCTCTACAATGAGCACATGTCCCCATGTAAGAACCAAATGTTAACCCCCCAACATAGGGGTAAATATGGAGATGATGTCTCAAGGCCCACAGGTAGAAGACATGGTGTTAGCACCTAATTTGTAGTGATAAACATTTTCTCAGATTATCCAAAGTTTTATTGGGTCAGTATGGTAGGTCTGAGTCAGTTTGTTTTTTTCTGGTCTAGTCTATTGTCAACATTTACAAAAGTTTGTAATGAATCTTAAAAAGTATCTTCCATGAGTCACAATTAGGTAATAAAATCCAGTCTAATATATGAAAATATTGGCTTCTCGGCAACAAAGTTGTAGGTTTAAGTGGCATTCCCTTTGTTGAAATTTTGAACATCCCATAGTGAATTGTCACTAGTGGAAGCTCTACATTAGGATTCAAAGGGTAATTAAATTTTATAGTCATTTTATTGTATGAATTCCAAGTAATCCATGTGAATCTTAGTTGATGATTTGTTTAAATGATTATCATATGGTTGTACTTCCCAAATATGATAGTTATGTTCCCTATCGAGTCATAATTAACCATTTGTAGTGTCATTTCCCAAATTTGTTATCCCACTTCATAGTCACGGAAATAATTGTGCATTCCCAATATAACCTCACTACATGATGGTTGTGTTATTTAAAAATAATGAATCATGGATGTTTTCTTCTCACCTAAATTGTCACCCTATTCATTCTGATTGTCGGCATAACACGATAGAGTTTTTAGGTTGCAAGAAATGGGTATATGAGGAAATGTCATATGAGTATAACCATAGGGTTTCAAGCTATTGGAATCTTTCCCTAAGTTTGTTGTCAAATTTAAATACGCTGATTGTTTTTTTCTATGTTAGAAGTTTTGAGGATGTGATCAGGAGGTCTCTAGATCATTTGCAGAAAGGTTCGATGGCCACAAGGTGAAATTGGGATATTTGACTCTGTAGGTTTCAAAAAAATATATTGAAGATGTAGATAGTTTACCCATAGATGGAGAAAAGTGGTTTAAAACCCAAACCACTCGCTGTAAAAAAATTAAGCAGTTCTTAAAGATAGATCATGAAAACCCTGACTAGAGTAAAGGTATTCCAAGGAGTTGGCTCAAGGATGAATGGGGTGAACTGTTAAAGATGGTTTAGAGGTACAACACCTGTGAAGGTAGATATAACATTACTCTAATGCACCATATGATATTTTTATTTCATTTTACAAGAGAAAGGAGAATGAGTCTTCCATTTTTCTTGCTAAAGAGATTAACAAAAATGTCGGCTAGCATTCAAATGCATCCCAAAAACACAAAACATAGTGTTATCCACCAGGGTTTAGTCAAATTATTAATCATGGATTATTTGAACAAAACACAAAGAACTTGGCAACATTTTTTGGTTGGTTTTAAGGAATAAATTCATGAGCCTCGAGAAATAGAAGAAGATACCCCAGTTAAAAGGATTAAAATTCTCAAAACCCTAGAGGTATGGTTATTGGGGCTTCCTCTGTAGAAGAGGAGAGAAACTTTTTTACAAGGATGAATATGAGTGTTGCAAGAAAGATTTCCTTTGAAGAAAAGAGCACATCAAAAGATGTAGTAGAATCTGTTTTAGAGTAGATAATTCCATCTCTTGAGGTTAGCACAGGTTATAATAGGAAAAAGAAAAGCATAACTACTGTTAATTAAGTCAATATAGATACAGTCACTAAAACCTTCCAGTAGCACAACAATTAAAAAAGGATCCAGGAAAGCCTCTCAAAAATATAAACATAAAGCACCAGAGGAGCATGTTTCTAGAACACCACACACTAGTTTGACCAATAAACTAAGATAAAATTAAAAACAGATTGTAGACCCTTCTTTAAAGAATATATTCCTCGCCATTCGGGATGATGTAGAGGGATCCTTTCTAGAGAATGATAAAATAAAAGAGAGACAGAGCTCCAAAAGAAAGTTCCAAACAAGTTGAAGAAGAAGAAGAATAAGACATAAAAAAATACAGTGCAGAGAACTCTTCAACCTAACAAACTCAATCAATCCTTGAAGGCATGAGATTTGGAACCTTAAATTTCCATGCCAATTGAAGAAAATGTACATGACGCACCTGGAATAGATACAGAAGAATGTGGTTTCATATAAACCAATTCATGGTAAAAATATCTTAAACTTACCATATTCAGATAGTGAATAATTTGAACCATAAAGGGATAGTAAGGAGGTGTTAGTATAGGAATCAGTCACAAAAATAGAGCCAAGAAACAAAGGGGACGAGAAGATAGAGAAGCCTCAAAAAAATTTGAAAAAGTTTAAGAGCTTGATGAAGCACCTAATACATGAGAATTCTATGTTGAAAAAACTGAGTAAAAGGGTCATGAAAAAGATGGACAAACTGACTATGAAACATAATTAGTTATATTCTTGGGCTTACGAGATATACCAAAATAATGGTAATTTGTTTAGAAAGGGAAGGAAATTGAAAATGTTCGACAACACAGGTATTCCAACAGAGGATGAACACCTTCGGTAACCACTCACATAACCAGATCAAATATCAACACACTGATGTTTTGATGTGGTAAAACCCCTATGAGGAAACATCCATGGCCCCGACCAATATGGCCACTTGGAGAAGTTTATTAATGAAAAATAAAAAGATTACAGAGAGATTTTACACGAGAGTTTCTCACAGTTGATCATCGGAAAATGACCCTCCATGCTCTTTAAATAGAGATCATGGACCAATCTGGTGTTAATCCATCGATCAATGGACATTAATGTCGACGAGAGTATGAACCGTCAGATCAGTCTATGTCGGGAACATATCATGACTGTCAAATTTCCTAACTACAAATTCATACTAATGCATACTAAAGAAACACACTAAGAAACACACTTTCACCTAACAACACATTAGACCAAGTATATCTTAACTAACTCCTAAGTGTCTAAATATCCTAACATCCCCCCTTAAGAACAACTTGGGATAGGATTAAAGGATTTACAATGGTGACACAATAAGAGAAGGAAGGAGGCATTATAGCCTATCCCCCATTAATGACAACTTCCTGAACTCCTAACATAGATCAAAGTTTGGAAAACTTCACTTCTGTAAGAGACTTTGTGAAAATGTCTGCAACTTGATCTTCTGTAGCGAAAAAGAGGACTTGAATAACTTAATCATGAAAGAGCTTTCTAATGAAGTGCATGTGTAGCACGATCTGTTTTCTATGCTAATGTTGAACTAGCACTTTGGCGAGCTTGATGGCACTCTGATTGTTGTACCAAAGGTTGGTTAGATGTTGTTTTTGGAATCCAAACTTTGAAAGGATCTGTCAAAGCCACAAGGCTTCCTGACTTGCATTTACCGCTTCTAGGTACTATGCTTCTACTGAAGAAAGTGAAATAGCTTGTTGTTTCTTATAGGCCCAAGTGATAGGTCCTGAACCAAGGCTGAAAACACAACCTACAGTAGAATTCTGATCATCAGGGTCATCGGACCAATCTGAATCAGTGAAACCTATTAGCATTGGAATTCACCTCTGGATTGCTGCAAAGGTAATCTCAATACCCATCAGTGTTTTGGGGTGGATTTTGGTTTAGATGTGGATGGTCTATGGCCAAAAATTAACAACATGAAAGATGTTGAACACAGAACTAGACAGAGAATGCACAGGGAAGTGAGGGCCACATTAACTTCAGTCAAGAAATCGAGTTAAAGAGAGAGCAGAGGGAAGACTTAGGAGAAGGGGTGAAGGAGACTGCTCTGGGCATCAGGTCTTCCAACAACTCATAGAAGAGAACCCAAGATCAAGATCATTCTTTATCTCAAATTTAGAAACTGGAATATGTCTACAAGGGACACAGTTACAACTGCAATAAGATCAACCCTCCATCATCCTACAACTGCAACAGCTTGATTGGATCCTCTATGCTCGAGCCATTCAATGTGAGAAGGAAACGATAACACAAGGAAATGAATACAATTGACCATGATACTGCTATAATCAAACCTCCATTACATCATTATGACGATCCTCGACTGGATCATCCATGCTCGAGTGTTTTAAACAACTTTACAGACAAAAATGAAAAATAAAGGAAGTTGACTTATATTAACATGAAAGTCTCAAATCTATTACATAACTAGAGAACACCTCTGGAAGGAAAAAATTACATATTGCGAGCTCTACTTAACAAAATATTACAAAATGACAGAACTCCATTCTTATACTCAAACAATTTTTTTCTTGTAGCAGAGGCATGCCTGGGTCTTCACATTAAAGGATTTACGTCTACATGCTTCCTGTCAGACCGTGCATGCAGTCTCATGTTAGAAGCAAGCTCTGTCAAATGCAATTATGTTTCAGGATGCCTCTATAGCTTATATGACCTACTGATAGTCCTTTCTCGGGCTTTTCATTTATGGTGGAAGTGATGCTCAACCACCACAACCAAACTCAATAACTCCCTCCTCGGGATTGAGAAGACCCAAGTCAGCACTTCACTTGTGGAATTTGGCGACCTCTGTGTTCTACCATCTAGAGCTGAGTTTGATGTTTGTAGGGATGGCCAAGCAGTCGTAGACATGGATCAAGATCTGGTGGAATGATGGAGTGATGGGGGAGCTATTGGGTTGTGCGATGGCCAAGTGGAGGAGACACAGTGGTTGGGTATAAAGTGTGGGGTGACACAGGTGGGAGCTTAGGTGTAATGGGATGGAGGTGATGTGCAGCGAAGTGGTACAGGTGCCAGGATATGATAAGGGAAGATACAATAGGTGGGACAGTGAATGGAGGACAGGTGTGAGGGAGTGAAAGCTATAGGGGAGCGGGAGATGTGGCGGACAAGAGAGAGAGAAGGAGTAGGGTACAGCTACTGGCAGGACAGTTGTGGGGTGGCCACTTGTCAACCCCAGATAGGGAATAGTATGCACATGCGCATATCGGGGTTGCGAAAAGTGGTTTCATTCTTCCCCTCTTTTGGGCTCGATGTGTGTCTCTGGATGAAACGTAACGCCTCCACAAAAACCATGGTTTCTTTGCGGCTTGCTCTATATTGTTTAACGACCGTGCATGATGAGGCCCCGATATGGCCAATGATCGTCGATCTAGAGAACACAGATCTCAGTTTCCTAGATCTGCGTGCCTCTTATCATAACACGCCAAACAGTCACATCAACTCCAACGGACTTAGGATAAGATCCATTTAGTGGGTTTTTTAACCCCATTCTTCACATTTTTCCACCCAAGGGACAAATCGAGGAAAAACTCCCCCTTTCAAGAATATGTGATAACATTAGGCAACATCGGGGATAGAGTCCTCCCTGCGAGGCTCTAATATCTCCTTTTGCAGTTCTAGTCACCTTTCTGTTGGATTATGGAGTCAAGCACAAAACACCATGTTGAGGACTATATGCTGAAAAATAAGATGGAAACAAACATACAAGGGATCCAAGGAGCTTATTTATGTACAATCCTAACTAATCAAACTTTACATGGTGTTAGGTGAAAGAAAATTTCCACCATAGTCAATCAAGTAAATTCCTGAATGGAAATTGCTTTACTCTATCGGTGATCACTAGAAGATGATGAAACCATGATAGAATAATGGTTACACCCTTCATCTCCTCTTCAAAGGATAAATTTGATATAAAATAAGGCGGCTCTAGGGAATGAAGGAAATTCCACTCCATGTACTCATTGATAGGCTCATAGAATGTGTGGAAACTTTTGTCAAATTTGTAGCAGAAAGCCTGCTCTGCTCCACAGCTGCTCATATAGGGTTGAATATCATTGGTAGGCATAGGTGGATGGGAAGTTGATACTGGATGACTGCCCTCAGATGATGGTTGCTTGTTTACAGGCTCTGGACAGGAGATCAACTTCCCCTCCTACTTCTCCTCCGGTTCATCTTCTTGGCTCTCCCAAGGGTTAGAGTCATAATCATCATAGACAAGACCAATGGGAAAGCTCCTTTATTCAATATGTTGCTTAGTGATTTCTGCAGGCCCAGGATGGATGATTTCCTCATGGTAATATTATTTAAGGAAAAGAGGATAAGGCTCTACTACATGCTCCTAGAAATACTACATATCCAGCTCAAAACTTGATTCATAGCTGTCATATACAGGTTGGTTGCTCCTCTGATCAAAAAACTGTGATGCAGGGATCTGTTGCTCTTCTTCTGAATAATCATCAAATCTAGGGACAAAAGACACCTTAGGATCAGAATGGAGGGCCTCTACAGTCATGAAATATTCATCATCATCCTTTGTAGGGATGCCAAGAACATCTGCTTCAAGGGCTGGAAAATCCTCTGCATTTTCTTCAAAATGACAACACTCATGTTCTGCCTTCAATTCCTCTAACTCTGTAGAAAGAGACTTTACCAGCTCCACCATCTCACTCAGAGCATATCCTTCCTCCTCACAACCTTCATCCTCACATATTTCCTCTGATGCAAATGAACAAGGAAGAGAAAGAACTGATTTCTGATCCAAGTCATCAAGCTCATCCTCACAGCTTACGTAAGAAGCATCTCTATCTTGAATACAGTCATTGTATCCCTCACAACAAATATGAAAAATTAACTCAGAGGGATAAAACTTTTGAAAATGAGCATTGAAAGTTGCATGAAATTATCATAGTGAAGAAATGATAGCAGGGGGTAAAGAATGATACCACTTATGAGCATCCTCTGCTAATGAAAACATGAACATCTTCATTAATACATCCTCATGATGTATCTCCCACTATTGCATGAGTTCATGAAAATATCTAAGATGATGAGAAGGGTTGTCCTCTTTATTCTCTCTAAATATAGGTAATTAATCATTCCATTCGTTTTAATCATGAACAACATTGGGAAAACTAGGAACAATTGAAAAATTAAAGGGAGAAAACCTATGTGCCAGGATTCTTTCCATTTCGAACCAGTGGATTCACCAATCAATTCTTCAACCATGGAGTCAATAGGTGAATGATGCACAAAATGAGTGTGTCTAGTCCTTGTTCACCATCAAAGACCATATCTGATCGTTGTGTTCTATGAGGGGCTACTAGGTGTAGCCAAAAGAAACCACACCGAAACAGTGAAGTTGAGACAGTGGAGTTGCTTCAATGGATTCTCTAGGTGCACAGTTGCAATCTTCAATGGTTCTGATGTTTGATGCACCTTCAGAATCAGAAGCTTTGTCATTCAACCTAGGGAAAATCTTCAATTCTTCCTCGACAATGACGCCATAAATGTTAGCATTGGAAGTCACCTTTGGATTGCTACAGAGGTAATCCCAATGCCCATCAGTGTTTTTTGCGTGGATGTTGGTTTAGATGTGGATAGTCTATGGCCAAAAATCAACAAAATTAAAGATGTTCAACACATAACTAGACAAGGAATTCATAAGAAAGTGAGGGCCACATTAGATTCTGTCAGGAAATCGAGTTAAGGCGAGAGCAGAGGGAAGACTTAGGAGAAGGGGTGAAGGAGACTGCTCTGGGAATCAGGACTTCTAGCAGTGCATAGAAGAGAACCCAAGCTCAAGAGAATTCTTGAGCTCAAATTCAGACACTGAAATATGTCTACGAGGGACACAGTTACAACTACAATATGATCAAACCTCCATCATCTTGCAACTGCAACAACTCGACTGGATCCTCCATGCTTGAGCCATTTAATGTGAGAAGGAAAATATAACACAAGGAAATGAATAAAACTAACCATGATACTGCTATAATCAAACCTCCATTACAGTAGTATGATGATCCTTGACTGGATCATCAATGCCTGAGTGTTTTAAATAGCTTTATAGAAAAAAATGAAAAAGAAAGGATGATGACTTCTATTAACATTAAAGTCTCAAATATTAACATTAGAGTATTAAATCTATTACATAACCAGAGAAAAAATCTGGCAGGACAAATTGCATATTGGGAGCTCTACTCAACCAAAGACCTCTTACAAAATGACAGAACTCCATTCTTATACTCAAAAAATTTCCTTCCTATAGCAGAGGCATTCCTGGGTATTCACATTAAAATATTTACATATTCATGCTTCCTGTCATACTGTGCATACAATCTCCTATTAGAAACAAGATACGTTAGATGCAATTGTGTTTCAGGAAGGCTCTGCAACTGAGTTGACCTGATGACATTACTTTCTCAGGATTTCCATTTATGGTGGAATTGATGCTCAACCACCAACAACCAAACTCAATAACTGCCTCCTCGGGATCGGGAAGACCCAAGTCAGCACTGCACCTATGGAATTTGGTGACCTCTACGTTCTTCCATCTGGAGCTGAGTTGGTTGTTTACAGGGATGGCCAGGAAAGCATGGACATGGATCGGGATATGGCGGAATGATGTAGCGATGGGTGGGCTACTGGGATGTGCGATGGCCAAGTGGAGGAGACATGGTGGGTGGGAGAAACTGTGGGGTGACACAGGCGGGAGATGAGTTGGAATGGGACAGAGGTGATGTGGAGCGAAGTGGTGCAGGTGGAAGGAGATGAGAAGGGAAGATACAACAGGTGGGACAGTGAATGGAGGACAAGTGTGAGGGAGTGAAAGCTATAGGGGAGTGGGAGATGTGGAGGAAATAAGAGAGAGAAGGAGTGGGGGCGAGTTTCTAGTAGGACAATTTTGGGGAAGCCACTTGTCGACCCGGGATAGGGAATAATATTCACATGCACATATCGAGGCTATGAAAAGTGGTTTCATTCTTCCCCTCTTTTGGGCCCAATGTGTGTCTCTGACTGACATGTAGTGCCTCCACAAAAACCATGGTTTCTTCCCAGCCTGCTCTATATTTTTTAATGACCGTGTATGATTAGGCCCTGATATGGCCAATGACCATCGATCTAGAGCATGCAGATCTCATTCACCCAAATCTACGTGCCTCTTATGACAATGCGCCAAACAATCACATCAACTCTAGAAGGCTTAGGATAAGAGCCATTAGTGGGTTTTTTAACCCCATTCTTCGCAATTTTCCACCCAAGGGCCAAATCCAAGAAAAAATCCCCCCTTGAAAGAATATGTGATAAAACAACCAACCAATAAAGGAGTCCCCCTTGAACTGTAATGTATCCCGAACTAAATTGTACCATGAACATAACGAAGTATCCTTTTAGTTGATTTCCAATGGCTTTCATGGGGTGTTTGCATATATCGGGAAACAAGACCAACAACAAAGAAAAGATCAGGATGGGTATGAGTCAAGTATAAGAGGCTACCAACTAACTGACGGTATAGGGTGGCATCAACTTCAGGAGAAGTATAGATGGTAGTAAGTTTGTCTCTGGACTGGAAGGGAGAAGGGGCTTGTTTACAATCATCCATGTGAAAGCGACAAAGAAGATCACAATAATACTTATACTGGGAAAGAAAAATTCCTTCATTGGTTTGCAAAAATTGGAGGCCAAGGAAATAGTGCAAAAATCCTAAGTCTGTCATTTCAAATTTCTTCTTAACGCTGGTTTTCACATGGTTTAAAAGTTTTGATTCACTACCTGTAAGGATAAGGTCATCAACATGAAGGACAAGGATTATCATATGACTTCATACTTTCTTGGTATAGAGATTAGGATCAGAATGGCATCTAGAGAATCCAGTGGTAATAAGAAAAATGTTCAATTAGGCGTACCAAGCTTGGGGAGCTTGCTTGAGACCATAAATATATTTCCTAAGGAGAAAAACAAGGCTAGAGTCATATCGGACATAGCTAGGAGGTTGTTCCATGTAGATTTCTTGTTTCAAATATCCATGCAAGAAGGTTGATTTAACATCTATCTCATGGACCTCCCATTTATGTGAGGTAGCAAGGGTAAGAACAAGTTGGCTGGAATTCATTTTGGCTAAAGGGGAAAAGGTTTCATTATAGTCAATTCCTTCAACTTGGGAAAATCCTTCAACAACTAACTGAGCCTTGTGTCTTTCAAAACTTCCATATGATGCATACTTAGTTCTATAGACCCAACAAGTTTTCTTCCTTTTAGAAGAAGTACATGATCCCAAGTATCATTTTCCATTAAAGAACAATACTCTTCATTCATTGTTGTATCCCAATCTGGATGAACTGAAGCTTATGCAAATGTCTCTGGATCATGATTTTTTTAAACCTGARAAAAAAGAGAAGAGGCTCCCTAGAACTATGAATGTGTCTGACGCTGATTTGAAGTATCACCGAAAATATCACCAGTTGCTTCTCGTGTTGAACAGACCCATCTAGGAAGTGGTGGAGTGTTGAACAACTGAGAGGGGGGGTGAATTAGTTGTTACTGTGCTTAAACMATTATGCCCATTTTAAAACCTTCATAGAACACTCAATGATGATCACAATGATGCAGAGAAGTAAGAAATAGAATATTAAACATCAATCACACACATCAAATATACAAAGACAAATATTTCCTGAGGAAACCCATAAAGGGAAAAACCTCTTCTTCTTGATATGATAAGTAATATTTATTTTATTTACATTATCGTACTTGTGAGTTTCATCTCCTCTTGAGGCTACAACCTCTGTTTTGCAAGATGCAACTTGCTGAGAGCACCAACTCTTTGTTTTCTCTAGAACCTACTAGAAGGAAGCACCAACTCCCTAGTTTCTCTAGCACCCACTAGAAGGAAGCACAAACTCCCTAAGTGTTCCAGCACCAACTGGATGGAAGCACCAACTTCCAGTCACACAGGCACCAACCTATATAACAGGGAACAACAGTTCTCCCTTGCACCACCCTACCACCATGGTATTTCTGGCTGCAGCCAAATGGAAGGTACAACTCCCTGTGTTCAATCACACACTTGAAACACTAAGGAAATCAATCCTCCCTAGCACCTCCCAACCACCCTGAGTATAACAACTTCGTTACTTCAAACTTATTATAGTGATACAATTTTTATCTATAGCTTACCAGTCTCATCACTATTCTGGTGCACTGTTATTCTCTTCTTGCATCAGTGTCTTCCTACTCTGTCTTTGCATGTGCACCTTGACTTTTTCTTCCTCTCTCAGATAGGCATTTATGTTCTATGTGCTAGGCTTATTCTATACAGTTAAGTCATTGTACACAAATTGATTTTACCCGCATCAATTACTCTTTGCCCCAAGCCCCCTCCTCTTCACTATTCTGCATATCTTTATCATGCCTAGTCCTCTGCCAGATAAAACACCTAACTCTTCATCCCCTCTGGCGATTACACTCAGTCTGTTCTTCATCCATGGTCATTATGTTAGGACTCTTTAGCTTCTATGTCAGCTACCTCCTTTAATGCTTTTCCATATGTCAATCCTCTCTATGATGAGTCTTCATTCCACTAACAGATACCTCGGGACTCTTCAGCTTCTCTGATAATCACCTTGCAGCCTCTTAGAATTTTTTGGTTGAAACCATCAGTGGTTTTCTACAGTTACAATCAATTCGTCTTTAGCAGTTATTGAGAAAACCTTCATGCGCTCATCCCTTTAGCGCTTTTTACTTTCCTGAGAAAACTACACAATGGGCATTTATCTTTTCTAGCTAAGCCCCTTCCTTTCACATGAAGATCGACAGTGACCATATGCCTAACCAATATTCATTTCCCGATTTCGCATTTCGGGTGATCAACTGTGAGTCACCTTGGTTTTCCCGACTCGCGCAACTCTGAAATGGATCATGGCACCGCTCCTTCAATTTTGTTCCTCTGATGTGACCACAAGCTATGATCAGGGGCCAAGCATGAGGGTGCTTCATGATTTCACATATCGCGACCTCCTGCTATGAGTTGCTTCCAAACTCACGATATGTGAAACTCTAAAATGGAGCTTAACAGCGCTAGCTCCTTCACTTCTCTTCCTATGATGTGACCGCAAGCTATGATCAGGGGTCAAGAAAAAGAGTGCTTCATGATTTCTCATATCGTGAACTCCTAATTTGAGTTGCCTCCAAAATAATGATACGCAAAACTCTGAAATGACTTCATATCAGATCAACAGTCGAGGTCCCTCTCTCTGATCGATGACTGTGATCAATATCATGGAATCTGAATTCATATCAGAGCAATGGTCCAGATCCTTGGTGATCAAATGACCCAGATCATTTCATGACTTCACATATAACGAGTTACTACAACTCTCACCTTTGAATTCTCCAGCTCATGATTCAGTGAAGTGTTGATCTCTTGCCACATGTCCTATGGATCCAATGACCTAGATCATTTCGCAACTTCGTATTTCGCAGAGTTGGAGGATGGATTTTTCCAATTATACTCTTCGCAGTTATAATGGATCTAACGGCTGCTAGTACTTCGCTCTTCAATCTAGCAACTGAGGTCTAATATCCTCCTCCGTGCACTCCTCCCATTTGTACTCTGATCTGATGACCATCGGGTATTCTAGATTGGTGATCCAATGACCACTGTTGCTCCTCCTCCTGAGCTTTGGCTTTCTCAAATCTCTAAGTGTCAAAGGCCATGACGTTTTATACTTCTGCAAGCCTTCATGACTTGGACCTCATATACTGTTGCGTCTCCATTTTTCCATAAGATAATACCCTATATTACCCTCTATCCAAGTCTTTTTGCCTCTGCTATAAACCTATACTGGATTATTCCCTCCCAAAATACATGCCTAATAGCTATGTCATGTTTACAAGAGGTAATTGGTGATTTAAAGCATGTTTGTTTAACTTTATTTAATTAATTCAATTGAAAGTGTTTTATTTTGTATAGTTCTAATAATTTGATTTATGACCAGTCTATCCGTCACTACCAGACACCATGTAATCCGGTACCGAATCCATTCTAGTACCCAAGACATTTTTTATCCGATACCAAGACATGCGCTATTCTGGTACTCCTTTCTTTGTTCTATTCTGGTACGGGACTCGCGATTGTGTGCAATCCAATAATAAAACCTCTGTTTCGGGATGCACCAGTTGGACTTGGATAATGGTGGAAAGTTTGAGAAGACAATTGCATAGAAGCGTCTGAGTTAGTTGTCCAGTTGCAAGAGACTCCATCACTCATGCACTTTGTGTCATGAGGATGGAGTCGAGTCCTCAAAATTTGATGTAAATCTTAATTATGGGATTTCCCGAACTATTTAATGTTTATCCATACATATTGGTAGTATCGACTTACCTTATATAAGGAATGTTGTGTAGAAAGGAATGTAATAAATATACAATCAGAATCAAACAGTATTTGTCATTGTCATGTATAAAGTAAAAGACTATTGATCCAATTTACTAGTTGAATTAATACATAAGATCTTTTATGTCAATTCTTGGATGTGAGTGAAAGTTTTAGCTTGTTAACTCCTTAAGAGGTTGCTTGTTGGTTCGGCAAGGGCCCACCGCCCCAACTAAGGTAAACCTCATTGTATACGTTCTGTGTTTTTGTGTGGATAGTTTACAACAGTGTGTGTGTGTGTGTGATTAATCTTTAATTCATTCTTAGGATTGAGCATCGAGTTCATTATTTTGGATTGGTGTGTAACAACAAGTGTTATATCGAATATACATTTTATTATCCAGTGTTGCAGGTAGTTATCTCATGATTTGAAGTGTGGGCTGATATTTTAAGCTTATGATTATAGTATCGCAGGGGACCAAGAGACTTTATCTTTTATCTACATGTGTTGTAATAAAGTCTTTCAGTCATACTGAATTTCCCTCATGCTGGTTTGATTGAGTTACATGAGATTGAAGTCGACTTTCGTTTACAGAATGGTTGAAATTGATTGCTTTAATCATTACAGGAAACAAGCTTCTTAAAGTTCATCTTTTCAATACAAGTGCCTAACATGAACATACTTGTTTCTCTGAGACAACATTTCTTTGATTGACTGTGTGTCTGAGTTTCATTATCAGTTTTCTCTTTTAGGTTCAGAGCATATTTTGAAGTATTTAGAGATGTTAGAAATGGAATTTTTATGTTATTAATTATTTCCTATATGCAACAGACTTAGATAGGTTACTTGTTCTTGACACATATGGTGTAACGACTCTTTCGATTACAAATCCTAGATTGACATTTAAATGAGTGTGAGATATACAATGAACATATTTATGCACCAACAATTTGGTGTCGTTGCCGAGGAGTTGTAAACGGTAACAGGTAGCATATTTTGTTGGTTTGATGAAGCATTAGATTGGATTTGAGGATAATCTGAGGGTGGAGAGAAGATGCTAAGATCAAAGGTAAGAACCTGCACATCCACTTTGGTGGGGTTTCTCCAAAGTCAAGTTGTCCTCCTACCTTTAATTAGGAATCTACATTTTCATTGATTTCATTTTTTTTATGAGTAGGTACAGGGATAATAAAGGCAGATTTATTGCTCCTAAAATCTTAGAAAAACTAGAAAAACAAACAACAAAGAAACCCCCCCCCCCTCCTTATACTAATTCATCAAAAGCTCATGTAGGAAAAATAATTAGAGGAGAGAGCTCAAAGGCAACCATTGCAACAACAGAAAAAGGCACCAGATCTGAAGCCACTATTCATATTACAAACAGAAGGCAAGAAGAAAAGGAGACAACACTAGTGACCCCATCCAGAAGAGAAACTGGAAAAGAAGTAGAGGTGATAATAGAAGAGGCTGCATCTGTTGTTGGAAGACCACACAAAACCTTGGAATAGCTAGAGATACCAGAGAACTCAGTGGTGGAACCATTACTCAATGGAGAAAATTCACCACCTCCCTACCATGGATGATTTTAGGGGCTAAATTTCGTTCATGGGCTAACTTTACATGGTTTTTCCAAAAAAAAGATTCGTTATTTTAAAATTGATTCGCCCAAATTCTATAGGATAAAATTATTTTACCTTATAAATCGCCAAAATTTTATACAAACTATATAAAATATTTAGAAATTTTAATATTTTTACAAAAATATCGCCAAACATTTATAGTTGGCATATGAAGGATTACTAAGATTCGCCAAGGATTCTATGTTCTAAAATAAATTTCTATCCTTAAAATCATCCCTGCTCCCTAAAGAGTGCTAGAAAACAAGGTAGAAGAAGAGGGAAACTTAGCCAATGAAAGAGAGACATTTGGATTCCCCATACTGGATATGGATAAATATGTTGTTATGAAAAACATTCCATTATCTTCACTTCCGCATTTTAGAGGTATGTCGACAAAAGACCCGACTCATTTTTATTTGAATTTGACATATTGTGTAGGAGCTATAACTACACAGATAATGCTCAATAATTAAAACTTTTCCTAGCCACACTAAAAGATTCGACACTACGGTGGTTCATGAGCTTAGGGGAACACACAATTTTGTCTTGGGATGGTATGAAGGAGACCTTCCTCCAAAAATACCAGGATTACTACAGACCTAGGGATGCTAGGAATCATATGTTCAAAATGCAGCAATCAGAAGAAGAAATCTTAGAAGACTACTTAGAAAGGTTCTTATACAATTACCAAAAGACTAAGCAGTTTTCCTTAGATGCAACTATAGTTAGGATTTTTTTTCTAAAGGGGGTGAGGGACAATTGCATTGAAGTGTTAAACCTTATGAGTTCTGGGGACATATAATAAAAACCATTTGCATACATAGTAGAGTATTGTAAAAGATGCTCTCATAGTCAAGCTAAAAGATGGAAAAGTATAAGGGACCCTACCAACAGAATTGCTAAACCCACATCCAGAGGTGTCACAAGGATTGAGCTAGGAAATCTATTAAAAAAATTTAAAACAGATATCCTACACACCATCAGCTCCCAACTAGATACCATGCAAATTAAAAGAAAACAAGAGTAAGAAAAAGCTGAGTTAACAATCTTCTATCATCAATGTAGGAGGAAACACCCTGAAAAGGAATACCCCCTTAATGTTATTGAACTCTATGGGATTTTCACAGAGGACCATCCTACTAATGAATTCCCTTCTCTCCCCAAACTCAAGGCTATGTTCAMGGGAGGAGGAGAACCTGAGACATATTAGCCCCCTAGGAGACCATGGAGACAACAAAACCCCAGCATATTTGTTGACCCAAGTACACAATACCCCCAACAACAATGGGTACCTACCATGTCTTATCCTCAGTGGTCAACACAAACCCAACCTTGGCAATAGGGGTGGAGAGGACTTKTATATGGAAATGTCCCCTTTCAACCAACAAATTTTYCCACCTATCCACAATATCCTTCGAATATTTCAYARTTKCTCCYAGGWTTTAACCCCCCTGCTCTTCTTCCACCCCCACAWCCACAACAACCACTTGCACTACYCATGAATCCAAATATGCARMAACYAATGCAAGYTRMACCCATCCAAAACCCTCCTCGACCTACTCCTATTCCTGCACAACCTATCCCTAACCCAAATAATAGACCGACACAACCTATACAAAACGTTGAAGTACAAACCTTTCCTACATATGTAATAATGCCAGCTTCATTTAATGTAATTGAATTAAGGCCAGGAAGTATTGTAAACAAAACAAATCCCACTATGGTCATTCAAGAGGAACATGTGCATAATCAAACAAATCAAGAGGAACAAATAGGTGCCCAAACGGTTCAAAGAGAAGAACATATGACTGATCCAATGAATGAAGAAAGAAACACTCCAATACCAAAAGAAATCCCTTCCCAACTCCTTTGCATCAGAAACACCCCATGAAGAAAACCGAGGAACCTCTAGAACATAATATAGAGACTGAACTCCAGAATATATGTGTAAAGATCCCACTACTATAGGCCATTAAAGACATACCTATCTATGGTAAATTTGTAAGGGACCTTTGCATTAAAAAGCCAGGGAGAAAGAGGAAAGAGCCTCCTATCATACGGTTGGTAGGACAGTTATCCAAGTTTATAACAGAAATGCCTTCCAAGTATAGTGATCCAGGGAACCCAGTGGTAACCATAGAGGTCAGTGGTGTTTCCTTGCCTAAAACATTGATTGATCTAGGGGCAACAATAAATGTGATGTCAATAAACACTATGAAAACACTGCAACTAGATCACTTACGATCTACACAAACTTTGCTAGAGCTTGCATATAAATCATTCATCACCCCATCAGGAAGTTTGGATGATATAACAATGGCATTGGCCTCTTGGGAATACCCTGTGGATTTCTTGGTAATCCATCCCAAATCCCCCAAACCAGGACACCCAGTGGTACTAGGCCGACCTTGGTTGGCCACTGTTGATGCATTCATTAGTTGTCGATCTGGAGAAATGACAATTTCCAATGGCACTCAAAGTCAGAAACTTATCCTTTTTCCCCCTGCCCAGCCAACCACAGAAGTCCCTCTCTGGTTGGAGAATCCATATGGGGAGGAGGACTATACCTAGCCCTTGTTGACACTTGAACAAGTAAAAGGAGTACAATAACACTCCGAAGAACAAATCCTAAGTCTATTTTTGGCTGCTTTGACATGCATTGACTATCCCGAATCTTTCCCCAACTACACACACATCTTTTAAAGCCCTGAATTTCAAGAAATTTGTCACCCTTCTACTTCTACAATAACCACTCTTTTGAAAATAGAGGAAGGGAAGGAGTCTACTATCCAAGCTGTAGAAATCAGACCTGGGAAGTCCCTCTATATCAATGCCAGCCTAGAAATAGATCAACAACAAAAGCTAGTACAAATGATTCAAGGGAAATTCGATGCATTTGCATGGAATTACTCTGACATGAAAGGGATCCACCCCGATACATGTATGCATCATATTTACACTAACGATCAAATCATGCCTATCTAACAACCCCGGAGAAGAATGAACCCATGCTTTAAAGATATAGTAAAGGAAGAACTCCAAAAACTCCTACAAGCCAATTTCATTTACCCTATATCAGATAGAAAATGGGTCTCCCCGTTAGTTATTGTACCAAAGAAAAATCAGAAATGGAGGATTTGTGTGGAATTTCAAGAACTAAACAAGGCCACTTATAGACACTACTTCCCTTTACCTTTCATAGATCAGGTCTTGGATACTTTATCTGGGAAGAGGTACTTTTCTTTTCTGGATGGGTTTAGTGGCTACAACCAAATACAAATTTCACCAGAAGACCAGGATAAGACCACATTCACCTGCCCTTGGGGAACCTATGATTATAGGGTTCTCCCCTTTGGGTTATGTAATGCCCCTACTACCTTTCAGAGGGTTGTCTTGGCTATTTTCTCCAAACTGGCCAATGATTGTGTGGAAGTCTACATGGGTGATTTCATGGTATATGGGAATGATTTCCAACAGGCATTGGATAATTTGAAGAAGGTACTGGTTAGATGTAGAGAGACCAACCTCTCACTCAGTCACGAAAAATCAAGAATGATGCTTACTAAACGAATCATTCTAGGTCACCAAATCTCCAGTACTAGAATAAGAGTGGACCCTTCCAAAATCGACATTATTTCCCAGATTAAGATCCCTAGTTCACAAAAGGAAATCAAAATTTTCTTAGGGCATGTTGGCTACTATAGGAGGTTTATTCAAAAATTTACAAACCTAGCTGCCCCCCTTTTCAAACTACTAATGAAAGATGTTGAATTCTGTTGGGATGAGCAATGCCAAATCTCTTTTGAAATCTTAAAAACAAAATTGTCAAGTGCTCCTGCTTTGAGAGGTCCAAACTGGTCTCTTCCTTTCCATATCTGTATATATGCCTCAGATACCTCTTTGGGAGTTGTATTAGGACAAAGGGAAGGGAAAATTCCTTATGCTATATACTTTGTTAGTAAAAACCTCTCACCTGCTGAAGCAAACTATACTGTCACAGAGAAAGAATTCTTATCAGTAGTACACGCCATCAACAAGTTTAGACACTATATAACAGGATACGAAGTTTATGTGCACACATATCACTCATCTATCATATTTCTAATGAATAAACTTGTTAAAAATGATAGAATAACTAGATGGCTCTTGTTACTACAAGAATTTAATATCACTACTATAGATAGGCCTGGAAGAGATAATTTGGTTGTTGATTTTCTATCTAGGCTTATCCATACAGGTGACAGTACTCCAGTAGATGATGATTTTCCTGATGAGAATTTATTTGCTATTTCTAATTTCACCCCTTGGTATGCAGATGTAGCCAACTATTTGGTAACCGGAAAGTTTCCTTAAGGTATGACAACTGGAGAAAAACAAAGAATCATTTAGCTAAGTGCCAACTATATGTGGCATGAAGATACCCAATACCGAATAGGACCTGATTTGGTAATCAAAAGATGTGTCTGGGAAGATGAAATGCATGATATATTCAAAGCCTGCCATGATGGCCCATGTGGTGGCCACTTTGCTGAAAAAAGGACAAATTACAAAATCTTACAATCTGGCTATTATTGGCCGACCATTTTTAAAGATGCAAAGAAATACGTGGTCAGTTGTGATGATTGCTGAAGAATGGGAAGACCTACGTCAATCGATGAAATGCCACTCCAAGCCCAAGTAGTAATCAAACCCTTTGAAAAATGGGCCTTATATTTTGTAGGACCTATCAATCCCATGTCCCAGAAGAAAAATTACATATTAGTTTGCACAGACTATGTAACAAAATGGGTAGAAGCCAAGGCCCTGTATTCAACCAATGAACAATTTGTTGTAGATTTTCTCTTTGAGGAAAATTTCACTCATTTTGGGGCACCTCGGGAGATAGTCATTGATCAAGGAACACAACTCACCTCAAATTTGGTTAAGGCCCTTACCGAACAATACAATATCTGACACAGAAAGTCCTCACTAAGATTGTTCAGCTGCATCACAAAGACTGGGCTGATAGGTTGCTTGAAGCCTTGTGGGCCTACAAGATAGCCTGGAGAAATACAATAGGCCATACACCATATGAGTTGATATATGGGAAGCAGGTACTACTGCCCATAGAGTTTCAGGTAAATAACTTCAGAACTGCCATGCAATTAGGAATGGACCTGGATGAAGCTCAAAAACAAAGGCTATTACAATTAAATGAGATTGATGAGATAAGACAACATTCTTTACAAAGAACCACCCTGATACAAGAACAAAGGACCAAATGGTACGACAAGTACATTAAACAAAAGTCCTTCCAACCAGGTGATTGGGCCCTCCTATATGATAGAAGATTTAAAAATTTCAAAGGCAAAATGTCTACCAGGTGGATGGGGCCCTATGAGGTTGACACAGTCTATGACAATGGTGCAGTAAGGATAAAGAACATTGATGAAAAACATACTTCCCTTGTTGTAAATCGACATCGACTGAAGGTTTATCAAAAACTGCTCTCAAAGGAGGATTTTGTCAAAAATGTTCTTCAGACTACTGAAATGCAACTGGTAAGCGAGAGGGGTTTTCCCTCCTGCTGACCTACCATAGTAAGCTCAAATTGTATAAATGCATTTTTTGTACATAGGTGTGTCATGAGATGAAGTTTTTTTATTTTTAACCAACAAAGACAAAATAAAAATTGGTGGTGTTCCCATGTAGATAAATAAATAAGGAGGACAACTACCAGAAAGAGTCTTCTTTAAGTTTTTCGGACTCTTTAAAATTGAAAACACCGGTGAGAAAGAACTGGCTTGGGCTCGAAAAAAATCCATGGGATAGTGTAGAGAGTTTCCTTTAAGTTTTCCACACTTTATAAAACTGAAAATACCTACAAGCATTAACTAATCTGGGCTCGATAAAGATCCACAGAAAAGTAGTAGTTAGGATTATTATTGTGTTGTAATAAAAGAGGAAATGCCAGCAAAAGTATGGTCACCTTGGTTCCAGAAGAAAAGGAGTTCCATTATCTCAGTTATCGGTCATTACAGAGTACCCTCCTGTTATAAATCTTTCCTGCATTATTTCTCTATAAACTTTCGCAACTGCATGGTTTTTTAGACAAATTTGACCATAGAACACAAGCTATTTCTATAAATAACTGTCACCAGAATCAGTATCAAGTTTTTTAATCTCAAGAAAGTTCATTTTTGTACTTATCTCACATCGATGATCACCTCTATGTATGAAGGACCACCAAATCATCTCGTTGTGCCTATCCGGTATCGAATCCTATCCAGTATAAAAGAAGGGGCCTTGCGCTATTCCGGTACCAACTGCAAATTTTACACACAGGTGATCTGACACTCAGGTAATCAGGTGATCCTATACCAACTGCAAATTTTACACACAGATGATCTTGTACCAACTGAAAAATTTATACACAGGTGATCCGACACTCAGGTAATCAGGTGATCCTATATCAACTGCAAATTCTACACACAGGTGATCCTGTACCAACTGCAAGTCTTACACACAGGCGATCCGAAACTCAGGTGATCCCGTATCAAATAAAAATTCTACAGAAAGCTGATCCAGTACTTAGATGATCCAGTACTGGTAAGAATATGATGGGTAACTTGCATCATGTTTCTAAGTCGCTGCCAAATTATTAGTGCAAGGACATACATATTCTACATTTTTTTGTGTATTATTTAAAGAAATTATGTAACGACCCTAATTGGATACATGTTTAAAGATTATAAAGTAAAATTAATTAAAAGAAATTAATTGTGGTTAACTGAGTAATAATTCAAACTACAGATCACATTTAATGGCCTGTGAAATAAAATTAAAAGATCAATGAAAAATGATATAAAAATGTTGGCATATACAGAGAGGGATAGCCATGTATCCCGAGAAGATAAAACATTAACTCATGACGAAGGACATAAGACGGAGGGTGGTTGAAGGAGTAACTGTGTGAGTTGGAAGGGAGGACTAAGGGACGGGAAGAGGGGGATGTGTGCACCATTCGACGGGAGGGGACGGAATGGATGCTGTGAACTGTTGTATTGGTTGTGAGCGTGTGTTATTTTGTGGACTCTTGGCTTGCTGTGAGCAAGGAACAAAGTGTTCTGGACTGTGACTATTGATTAGGGGAGGCACTGAGTTGCTGGAGGTTTTGGGCACAGAGGGCCAGAATATCCGTAGATATCCTAGAGCTAGGTAGTTTTCCTGGTTGGCAGGGAGGACAGTAGTTTTGGGCAGTTATTTTCCTGTTTGTGGCAGGGTTGATCTGTGTAGCAGGGAGCAGAAAGGCAGCAGCAAAGCAAAGAAGCAATAGAAATTAGCATCAGATCCAGGTACTTGTTAAGTTTTGTATTTATTTCATACTGTAAATAATTTAGTATTTATTGATAAATCCAAGTTGCTGAAGTTGCTGTTATAAAAGTCAATATCATGTTATGAAGTTTTGTTTCAGTTTACTTTCTTAAAATGTTTAGGAAACTTAATGATGTTTAGAATTATATGGGCATTACATATGGTATTAGAGCATCTTAGTTCGAAATCTGGGGCCTAAGGGCTGAAACCCGGAGTGTTAACTCCAGTCATGCTTAACCTGTAAGAGAAACACGTTCAGTTTGACCTGATATGACTAATACAGTATCCGAAAATATACTCAGGTAGTACCCCTAAGTTATCCAAGAAAATAATCTCATATATCGCAAGCAACAACTTTAGGTAATACCCTGTAACTGGATCATGTATGGTCACTACAGTTTTAGTCTAAACATTCAATGGAACACCCTTTAAATTAGCAGCAACAAACCAGATAGCTTGAAGGATCACTTCTCACAAAATGGCTACCATTAAAGTAGCCCAATAAAGCTATTAAGCATGAAATGAGAACTGATAACTTAATTTTATTTGAGCAATGCTTGTCAATGAAGTTTCGGGTAGAATAGACACCCGAAATCGATAAAAATGTTGAGGTAAAACTTTTGTCTAAGGCTTGAAGTTAGTAAGAATTAACAACTACATGAAATGTACCAAATAAAATGAAAAAGGACATTTGCAGGACCTTGAGAAGGCCTACTTCATTCCAAACTTACCTAAATGAGGAACTACCAATGCACAGTCAGACAAAGAAAATTTAGAAGACTTGTATTGCACGGGAACAGTGTAAACTAGTTGCCTGTATTAACCTCACTGAATTTTAAATAATGTAAAATCTCTTGAACAATAGACCAATATAAATGTTAAACCGTGCCAAGGGAATGAGCTATCACGTGGGAGAATGGATCTAAGCCGTCAAATATCACATAGGAATCCCATCAGCTATTAGATCACCAAAAGTTGTGCATGGTGTAAGTCCTAATGTGCATAGGAGGAGCCCACAAAAAAGGAGACCGACAGCCGTCGGATCTCACATAGAAAACCTGTCAGCCATAGGATCAGGAGGACATGCACGGAGTTTAGCCTCTGGAGGGGGAGCGTGCAGGAGAAATGATCTGAGTCGTCCAATCCTAGATCATGGCCCCAAAAACCATCAGATCTGTGGAAGCTGCATGATGTTTAGCAGTCGGATATTGGCCATCAGGAAATTGGAGTTCTCGAGGTCATGTGCATTGGGACACCAATCATCGCGATATCTCGATGGGGATCTGGACCGTCCGTTGGGTGAGGACACATGGTGGTGATCAGCGCCATCGACGTTGGTGCATCGATAAATCGACATTCCCGTGGATGACAGATCGGGAAATATCGGTTGAAAATACCGACGAGATCTGAGCCGTCCATTCACACGGGACAGGTGTCAGGGATCAGACGAAAGTCGCAGATCGGGAAATCGGAGTTTCTGAGGACAAGAAATTCAGGACATTATAAGTCCCAAAACTCCGAGAGTAAATCCAGATTGTCCATCTGCAAGGACAGGTGGCAAAGGATTGGGCACCGTCGGAGTTTCATTCATCGGAGAATCGGGGATTCCGGTGACAAGCGGTTTATGCATTGAGAATTCGTGATCCGCGATATCCCGACGGGAGTTTTGAACCATCCATCGGTGAGGACACATGGCAAGTGATCCAGGAGAGTCAGGGTTTAGCATATCATAGATTTCGGAGTTGTGAAACTCTTGCACAATGGAATCGCGATATGCGATTTCCCGACACAATCACAGCCGTCCATCTGTGGGACAGGTGGAAACCATCATAAACCATCGACGTTTGGCCTATCGAGAAATCAGGAATCCCGGGGACATGATGTTTAAGAACTTTGAATTCATGATCCACGAAACCCCGATGAGTGGGGGGCCAGTTGTCATCACAGTAGAGGAGGAGGACAGAGGCGAAGTGGAGGCCAGCTGTCAGCCAACCCAGAAATCGGGATATCGGAGTTTTCGAGGGTTTAAAAAAAATTGTGCAATAGGAAATCGCGATCCGCGATTTCCCGATGAGATCTGAGCTGATCATTACGAGGACGTGTGTCAGGGGATCACGAGGGATCGAGGTTCGGCATTTTGGGTTTCCTGCATACAAAGGAATCACGACCGGAGAAGTCACGAAATCCCGAAATGCGACGGGTCCCACAACCATAGCATTTAAGTGAGGACAGGTGTCGGAAGGTCCAACCTTGCCAGGAGTTAGCGACAGGTGGCATCGGAGATCAGAGGATCAGGAATCCTAAGGACGTGCGCACGTTGACATCACAAATGTCGAAACCCTGAATCCTGATAGGGTGATACAAGGCTATGGTCACGGAAGCAGGTCATATGGACCAAGCTCGTAACGAAGGGGCTAACGAAGAAGAGAACCCATCGGGAAAGTTAAGCACTAAATCCCGATAGGAAGGTATATGGTAACGGTCATGTGAGCACATTCATACAGACCAAGGTATAGTCAGTAAGGGGCTAGCTCTTAGAAACTGAGCCCATCGCGAATCGGGAATTGGAGAGGTAAGGGGATCATGACAGTGAAAAGTCCGAAACCCTGAACTCCGATACAGAGTCGGGAATAAGTCACGCTAGGTGCAGAGGTCGTGATGAGGGAAGATAAGGCCTCTAGATTGGGACATTCAATAGTGAATCCCAGGGGAATTTAAAGGGGACGCTTCGGCTCAGATGAGTGGAATGTGAATGATCCTGTATACCCATAAAACTAGATATATTTACACGTATAACAACATACATGCATAGATGAATAAATTTATATAGATAAACGAAATAAATTGAAATAAAAATACCAAAATTTTTACGGAGCGAGAATTACAGGCAAATCATTTTGTTCGAAAGAGGAAATCACAATTCATTACCACAGCGTAAGGATGGTTGGTGTAATTTCTTAATTCGAATAACCCCGCGTTCTTGATGAAGGTACTGAAACTGTGCACAACTAGCGAACTGAATCGKACCTCTTACCATAGTTGAGGGAGAGCTCCGCAATGTGTACAGACAGGGGGTTGATTCCCAATATTTTAGAGAGACTGGACTCCAGGTCCTGGATCTTGTCAGTGGCCACCTCAATATACTCGGTTTCTGCAAAATGAATTAGAGCATATACAACATTAACCAACGCTAGTGAAGTGCTCAGAATGATGGTGAGGATGTGAGCCATGGCAAGGGAGATTCTGGAAACCTCTGAGCAGAGCAGAGGCAGAGCTATGACAGACAAAGACTGATGAGAGGCAAGTCCCAGCGGATGAGAAAGTGGGACAGAGGAAGGACGCGTAGAGAATTGAATGGCTGACAGATGTAAAAATTGGGGCTAGGTACAAGGGAGTTTATGAAAGCCGGACGAGCACGTGGAACCCATGCGTGCATGAACCCTGGGGTATACACCCAATTATTGTATATATATATAATATGAAGTGTTAAAAATAATTCAAGTAAATACAAATAAAGGTCATATTAATTAAATTAATGAAAGGTTAATTGGATTGAGAATTGCTTAAATTAATTAAGTATTTATTTAAGTATAAGGTTAATCTACCTTAAAACTTGATGTTGACCAAGCTTAGACGCTTAATCCTAACCCAAACCTAGCCAATTCCCCTGATGGAGTAATGTCTGTTTACAAACAAGTAAAGAAAACTTATGCCTAACCCTGTTTCTAAGTTTAAGTAGCACCAATTTGAAACGTCCTTGAACTCACCCGGATAACTTTGGGATGATCCAGGTTAATTCATACAAGATGGCTAGGACTTGAAGGAGTCGAGGAAGGGGAGAGTCGTCACAGGCACCGCCGACGCCACCCACACCATCAACACCACCGACACCACCAGCACCACCACCACCATCGCCCGAACTAGCCCTCACACTGCACTCGTTGGAGGCCATTAACGAGACTTTAAAGGGGCGCCAACCAGCAGGGACCGAAGTGGAACCCCCACCATCTGGAACGGGTAATCCAGAAGCATAAAATATGATTCAGGTGGATATCGAGGGCCACCCAACTTTTCCAAATGGCTCAAAACAGTTTTCTGGCCATTTTGGCAATTTACTATTTTTAGCAGGTTTTCACTTCCGGGGCCATTTTGAGGGCCTAAATGAAGTTTTTTCGAGATTGAGGTTCTCAATGATAGCTGAAGGCATAAT
>JASDQU010736547.1:372573-418919 GCA_032191745.1 Picea mariana
CCATGCTGTTTATGAGTCTCGACCCCGTAGTGTCATTGTTACTTTGGGGGGTCATCTCTACAGGATACCAGAGGTAGTTCCAACTACTGCCCCACCTAAACAGTGCTGCAAGGTAGTATCTCATACTAGAAAATTCATCTTCTCCACAATCTGTTCAAAGGGTGAACAAAAAGATACTGCAGCCACCACAGTTTCGGCCAAAGCACCTTCTATCCAACAGAAGCAGGTCGACAAGGTTGCAGCAAAGCACGAAGAAGTCATCTAAAATAGCCAGACTGGTTAAAAAGGTCCAAACCTTCCAGCCACAGGTTCATGACAAATTTCCACAAACTAAGCAGCGTGACTTCTCCAGCAAGACAAGCAGCTCACCAAGATGCAGATTCAACAAATGCTTTTCCCTCTCTGCCGGGAAATCAACGCAATGGAAACCATTTCTTCCTAAGGAGGGAGGATTGATCCAGGTGGATATCGAGGGCCACCCAACTTTTCCAAATGGCTCAAAACAGTTTTCTGGCCATTTTGGCAATTTACTATTTTTAGCAGGTTTTCACTTCCGGGGCCATTTTGAGGGCCTAAATGAAGTTTTTTCGAGATCGAGGTTCTCAATGATAGCCGAAGGCATAATTGAATATGATCGACGATACCTTTCCAACGAGCTATCACACGCCTAAAACGGAGATCGTATGCAAAAGTTACGACCCCGGGAAGTTGATGCACCAACTTACCCAAACGGGGCCCACATGACTTTTGGCGCTTCATCTCCTAGGGTTAGGTTTTTGGATGTCTTGGACTTTTGGCATTCCCATATATTGTAAAAAGGCCTTTCGAGCCTCATTGTAACCATCTTCTTGCGAATGCGAGTAGCCGTCACATCTCTTCTCAGAGATAAGTTGCCACCATTCTAGCGAGTCTTTCACTCTATATTTTTACAGCCTCTGTACATTTCTTTCATTAATAGAAATCGTGTATTACTGTATATCAGTGTTTATGGTTGCATCTCTGATACATTTATGTTATATTATTGAATATCTGTGATATCTCTGTGCATTTCTTTATTATATCTCTGATCTCATTTCGTGCCGAAAATAATCCGGATCAAAAGAACTCAAGGGGAGAATTTCCACCTAAAGACATCATGCGAGAATTGTAGAAGATCAAACTTCTGGAGTTTGTCGGAGGTTGTGCCAGTGAATGCGCGGAAGCATGGTTGGAAGGGACTATGCATCCAATTCAAAAGCAAAGATTGCAATTTTCCAGTTAAGAGATAGCACTTTGAACTGGTGGGGAAACTTAGAAAGACAACTACACCTTACCCCAGACACAGTATCTTGGGAACTCTTCGAGGAGAGGTTTCAAAGGAAATATCTGCTAGATTACTACGAGGAACAACAAGTAGGGGCATTTCATGCCTTAGTACAAGGAAACAAGACTGTGGAAGAATACGAGATCAGGTTTATGGAACTAGTCAAGTATGTTTCGTATATGGAACATGACCAGCGACAGGAAGAACGCTTCGTTTATGGATTGAACCCGAAGATAAGTGCTATGGTGCGGATGTGGAAACCGTCTTCAGTAGCGGAGGCGGTAGAAAGTGTGCGTTACGTGGAAGAACACATGAACTTAACAGGGGGTACAAGGTCGACATTTCCACATCGCACTGGATTCGTAGGAAAGACCCCGAGGACATATCCCAGGGGAGGGGGCTCAAGGCCATGACCTTATGGTAACAGATTCATGCCAATGATAGTAGTTGCAGGGATTTCAATGGCAACTAGTGCAGCATCTCGTTCATCGCCAACGGTGCAGACAGGTCCATGACCATCTCAAGGAATAGCTAGTAGGGGTAGGGGTTCCAGGGGAAGGAACTCGTTTAGGAATCAGTCACATAACAGTGCACCAGTTCAATCTCGTATTGCCTGTTGGAGATGTGAAGGACCCCATTATGAACGGTACTGCCTAGAGTTACATTCAGGGTTTGTGCATAGAGATGGAAAGGCACCTATGGGGAGGTCAAATAGCAACCATCAGATTTACGCAGCAGTTAACAACCGCTAGGCTGAACATCAATCCACAGTAGTAGAATCCTCAGGTATGTTAAATCATGTTAATGTTAAGATTTTGTTTGATTCTGGTGCGACAGATAGTTTCATTTCACCATCTGCATTAGAAAAGAGTGGGCTGGCAGCCTATGAGCACGATGACTTTAAACAAGTCAAGATGGCTTCAGGGGAAAAACAAGTTGTAGGACCTAGTGTCGATAATTGTATAGTAGACCTAGGAGTGTGCACTACCAGGTTGAAGGTATACGTCACTGCTCTTGGGGCATATGACCTAATCATTGGAATGGATTTGTTAGCATCTCATCGAGCTTTGGTAGATTGTTTCGCAAAGAGGGTGCTTTGCATTTATGATGAAGGAAGACCAATAGAGATCCAGGGTGTGCAGAGAAAAGTGTCATTACGCTTTATATCAACTATGAAGGTCAAGCAGTGCTTGAGGCAAGGGTGTCGACTATATGTAGTGGAAGCAGTAGGTGAAAGGAAAGGACCCTCATTAGATTAGTATCCGGTATTGTCAGAATTTCCAGATGTTTTTCTGGATGAGTTACCAGGGTTACCTCCTGAAAGGGAGCTTGATTTTACTATTGAGCTTAAACCTAGTGCAGAACCAATATCCAAGACTCCGTATCGAATGACGGTGCCGGAACTTTGTGAATTTCAAATGCAGTTGAAGGAGTTACTAGACTTAGGGATAGTAAGGCCCAGTGTCTCACCTAGGGGCGCACCAGTAATTTTTGTAAAGAAGAAGGATGGATCCTTACAATTGTGTATAGACTATAGAGAATTGAACCATGCTACAGTGAAAAATAGGTACCCAATGCCACAAATAGATGACCTCTTTGATCAGATGAAAGGAGCAGCGATATTCTCAAAGATCGATTTGCAATCTGGATATCATCAGTTAAGGATTAAGGAAGGTGATATCCCAAAAACTACCTTTCAAACTCGGTTTGGACATTACGAGTTTGTTGTAGTACCTTTCGGATTGACCAATGCGCCAGAAGTATTCATGAGCCTCATGAACGACATATTCCGGAAGTACTTAGATCATTTTGTAAAAGTTTTTCTGGATGACATTCTCATCTATTCCAGGACTGAAAGAGAACACGAGGAACACTTGCGAACAGTGTTGTCTTGCCTTAAGGAGAAAAAATTGTATGGGAAGTTGTCGAAATGTTCCTTCTTCCAGAAAGAGATCCATTATTTAGGTCATATCATTTCAGGCAAAGGAATCTCGGTGGACCCAGAAAAGGTAAAGGCCATTATGGAATGGCCAGTGCCAAAAAATGCACATGAGGTGAGAAGCTTCATGGGGCTAGCAGGTTATTACCTGATATTTGTGGAAGGAGTCTCAAAAATAGCGAAACCCATCACCACTTTGCAATGCTAGGGGATCAGGTATGATTGGACAAAAGAATGTGATAATGCATTCAGAGAGCTTAAGAGATTACTAACTAGTGCGCCAATTCTACGAGTGCCAGATATGGAAAAGGACTTCACGGTCTGCAAAGATGCCTCGAAGCAAGGATTGGGGGCCGTGCTAATGCAGGATGGAGGAATGATAGCTTATGCATCAATGAAGTTGAAGAAACATAAAGAGTTATATGTGACTCATGATTTAGAGTTGGCAGCTGTAATGCTAGCTCTGAAACTTTGGAGGTACTATCTTGTTGGGAGAAACTTTGAGCTCAAAACGGACCATCAAAGTTTAAAACATCTCTTCACTCAAAGAGATCTGAATTCCAGGCAAAGGCGATGGAGTGAGTTTATGAGTGAGTATGATTTTGGTATTTCATACATAAAGGGAAAGGAAAATGTGGTCACAGATGCCTTGAGTAGGAGACCACGTATCTTTTCCTTGGTGACCTTAAAGGTTAGTCTGAGGGAACATGTGTTGGCACAACTACTAGGAGACAATTGGTATTTAATGGTTACTTCAAACCTCCAGAGCAGGAGACAGTTAGAACCAAAGTATGAAGGATATAATCTAGAAACAGACGGACTGTTAAGATATCGAGGAAGGATGTATATCCCGGAGAATGGGGATATTAGAAGCATCGTACTAAAGGAAGCTCAGAATAGACAGAAAAGTTATGTAGATGCACACAGGACCGACCGAATTTATGAAGTGGGGGACCAAGTTTTCATCCGTATCAGGCCTAATAAGAGTACCATATGGTTCAGGAAGGGGACAAAGTTGTCACCACGGTTTATTGGGCCATTTAGGGTCCAAGAGAAAATTGGACCCATTGCCTATCGTCTCGTACTACCACCCCACTTGCATAAAACTCATAATGTATTTCATGTATCTGTTTTACGTCATTATGTTGCTGATGAATCACATAAACTAAATTGGAAAGAATTGCAGGTATCGGACGTGGGAACCCTCACGGTTGAACCGTTACGAATATTGGACCGTAGAGTCCGACAGCTCAGAAACCGTTTGGTAGACCAAGTTAAGGTCCAGTGGGACAAGTATAGTCTCGGATCTGCTACTTGGGAGGATGCCAAGACACTACGGCGAGACTATCCATCACTATTTTGACCACCTCGAGAACGTGTTTCTCGAAGGAGGGGTGTAGGTAACACCACCTTTTGACTTAGACGGCCAGAATTACCTGAGGCCTATACACTTTATTTCCTAGTCACAGTGAAACTATTAAGTGATATATTTAAACTTTAAACTTATGAACAGTAATGAATGTTTAAGTGTTATTGATGATGATGCATGTAATGCGATCTATTATGTGAATGGAAATTTTATGAATGTTTAAATGCTATTGATGATGATGTATATGATGTGACATATTGTGAGAAAGAGAAATTGTTGAATGTTTAAATACCATTAGAATGATGTTGGATACGATGAAATCTATTTTGGTAAATGACAATCTTGTGAATGTGTAAAGAGTATGAATTATGGGATGTTGTGAAATCTAATTCAAATTGGAAAAATTTGATGTTAATGTATTAGTACGGGATGCCAAATTGAAATGAGGAAAGTATGCAATTATATGATGATAATGCATAGAAATATATGAGTTTGTGTTGCAGACTAATCTGCAGGTTATGGGCTATGAAATAGCCAAGTGATAAGGATGATGAAAGTGGATATGAGGACCACTAACTGCAAAACATTATGGTATGAATAATGAGTGTGAAATTATATTGATTTGGATGCATTGCTATGATATGTGGACTAGTGCATGATTATGCTATGATTTTGATGCTATCACTGCCCAAATCCAGCAACGCAGTGCCCCTGTGTGTTCCATTATAGGGTGTTGACCCTGGTTCTATTATTAGGGGTGGAGGCATTTCCCACCGTGTATCCTCAATTATAGGGTGTTGACCCTGGTATTATTAGGAGGGGTGGAGGCTTTTCCCACCGTGTATCCTCCGAAACCTGAAGTCCTGGGAGGACGGTGCTAGTTCACGCTCCCCAAGACGTGTGATGAGGACTATCAGTTGCCTGCTAGGGAATCTTGGTCAAGATAGCGAAACTCCACTTACGGGTTCTATTTGGAGTTAGGTCAGTATATCTGACGCTCGAAGATAGTCTAGCAGAGGACGGATAGGAATGGAGTTGGAAGTAGGTTAGGGAGGAAGGATGAGTAGAATAGTTGAGACTATATGGGGATCTGTCTTGTGGTGGGATTTGATGAAGAAAAATGTGTATATATGAATATTCATTATTATGAAACTAAACCACAGCTGTTTAAAACAAATTATTGAGCTAGATCCTTGTGATTAAAGAATTTCTCTGACAATTGATTGACTGTTGTCTTTTATAAAAGACTAGTCTTGCTGATTGGATTGAATGTATACATAAATTACTAAAGGATGACCGTTTGAATATTAGTACATGCACGAGACTCGCATGTACTAGCTACACATGCATTTCTTGTACATATACACTAGTATGTATGAGATTTCTTGACTTACTTACTGATAATGTCAGTTACTTGTTGTGAATGTGTGAACCATGTCCTTTTCCTTTGTGCCATCAGACACCTTAAACTTCAGGACGAAGTTTCTTGAAGGGTGGGTGTATGTAACGATCCTAATTGGATACATGTTTAAAGATTATAAAGTAAAATTAATTAAGAGAAATTAATTGTGGTTAACTGAGTAATAATTCAAACTACAGATCACATTTAATGGCCTATGAAATAAAATTAAAAGATCAATGAAAAATGATATAAAAATGGTGGCATATCCAGAGAGGGATAGTCATGGATCCCGAGAAGATAAAACATTAAATCATGACGAAGGATGGAGGACGGAGGGTGGTTGAAGGAGTAACTACGTGAGTCGGCAGGGAGGAATAAGGGATGGGAAGAGGGGGATGTGTGCACCATTCGACGGGAGGGGAGGTAATGGATGCTGTGGACTATTGTATTGGCTGTGAGCCTGTGTTATTTTGTGGACTGTTGGCTTGCTGTGAGCAAGGAACAGAGTGTTCTAGACTGTGACTATTGATCAGGGGAGGCATTGAGTTGCTGGATTTATTGGGCACGGAGGGCCAGGATATCCATAGATATCCTGGAGCTAGGTAGTTTTCCTAGTTGGCAGGGAGGACAGTAGTTTTGGGCAGTTATTTTTTTGTTTGTGGCAGGGTTGATCTGTGTAGCAGGGAGCAGAAAAGCAGCAGCAAAGCAAAGAAGCAACAAAAATTAGCATCAGATCCAGGTACTTGTTAAGTTGTGTATTTATTTCATATTGTAAATAATTTAGTATTTATTGATAAATCCAAGTTACTGAAGTTGCTATTATAAAAGTCAATATCATGTTATGAAGTTTTGTTTCAGTTTACTTTCTTAAAATGTTTAGGAAACTTAATTATGTTTAGAATTATACGGGCATTACAAATTAGACTAAATATGCATTTAGACCATTTGATTTCTCTTGGATCATGACATACCCCTGTTTTTTCATGAATCTCTGTAGAAATCTTAGACCTCACCACCGTAAGAAGAAAGTGTCCTATGAAACAAAAAAAATGAAAAATCACGATGTATTTTATCGGATCAAACTCCCTCTTTCTATTTGATAAATAAACCCCATGATTAGTTGTCGTACTATATGAGACGACGTGAACCATGAATCCCAACATATCAAGTAATGATCCTAGTTGATTTCATATACACAAGTCCCGATCATAACGGCCACCTCCTTTCGTAAATGTCATCCACCACCAAGATTCCCATGAATCTGGAAACCCTTAGTAGATACGACTTACCTCACCATATCATCATGAGTATCGACGTGACCGTTGTAATCTACACTTCTATTCATAAATGGTCCTCTGGATGGCTCCACCATCCAGATGAGTATTATTTACCCTTGTTATCATACTATCTACAGACACCCTATGCCTTTGTATCCCTTGTATGTTTCTCCCAACCGATACTCTATCATCCGGTACTCAACCCTCTATCTGTGCCTTATCCACCTAAGAGAATTGCTTAAAATAGCATGGGGGTCGACAGGCATGAGCCAATATTTCAAATATACAAAGAAACAACAGAATATTAGGCTTGCAAGAAAAAATACGAACAGGCATGGTGGGTGTCGTTCTTGGAGAAATTCAAGGGACATCATGAGGGAATTTCTCTCGTATTTGCACAAACATATGATGGAGAGAATGTGCAGCTTGGGGATGTGAAGCTAAAAATTACAGAGACCACTATAGAAGAGGATACGGGTCTCCCGATGGCTGGAGAAAGATACTTCAAAAGAGTAATAATGGACAAAAAGCTCTTTCAACAATTCCTCAAACCAGATCATCACGACGCCGATTGGACCAAGGGCATACCTCAGAACTATATCAAAGAAAAATACTAGACAATGCTTATAAGTTTGCAGAAATTTCTCACCTGTGAGGGAAGTTATATTGTGACGTTCATTTATCATTTAAAGATTTTGTCACATTTTGAGGGAGGACCACAGATAAATTTTCCCCATTTTTTATGGATGAGTCTAAATAAAATGGCAAGAGGGGTGAGGTCAGTTTCTAAGAAGCCCAAGACCAGTCTTCATCATCATGGTTTAATCAAACTTCTGGTTGTTCATGCTCTAAAAACACAAGGGGGTAGTTGGAAACAGTTGCTCCAATAGAGTTTTGCTCAAGAGAAATCCAAGTCGGTCAATACATAAGAGGCAGGGACACATAATGAAAGCTCAAGAAGAAAAGAAAATAAAGACATGGCATCAAGAGGTAAAGAAGACACTATTGTTCCCAACTCATCTCATCCCATTAAGAAATCAGTGATAGAAAAGTCTATCGTGGGAGAACCTGTTATATCAAGAAAGAAGACATCCACTCAATTTCAGAGAGTAAGCTCTACTTCAGTTCAAAGGGGTAAAAGATGAAAGGAGGGCTCAAACCCATGTGGTCAATCAGATATCATTCCCAAAACAATTATGGAAATACCATCAGAACCAACCAGCCAAATAGAGAAGACCCTTGACTCCCAGTTTCAAAATAAGAAAAAAAATTCACCAACTGAAGCGCCTAGCTCAATCCTACGTCCTAAAGACCAACAGTCACAGAATAAGAAACAAAAGAAAGAGACAGATCAATAGAATATTTTACTAGAGCCAACTATAAAACCCCCTCCAAAATCCCCTAAATAATTAAAAAGTATTTTTGAAGTTACTCGGCCTTCCCAAAGCTCAGTTAGTGGCTTGAAGGAGACTGCTAATGTGACAAGTAAAAATAGAAAGAAACTAGAAGGAAAGGATTTACAAGTTCTAGAACCCATCCCTCAATCTTCTCGGTTAGGAATACGATTTTTCCAGCAGAAGAAAACCCTAGAAGTTACAGTTCAAGCCCGCAAGATAAGGTCCAGTCAACACAGGAAGTACAGGTGCCTAGGCCTATCCCTATTAGCAAATCAAAGAAAAGGAAATTGTTTGAAGAAACTCCTACCCCTATTAGAAATTCTAAGAAAGCCTTGCCACCCATATGCAGGACCACCAGAAGCATGGCTAAACATGAGACAATTCCAAACATACCTTCTCCTCAAAGAGAACCTATGGATATTCCAAGTTATCCAGACAAAGAGAGTGGCTGGGGAGATGCCACAAGTGAAATAGAGGGACTGGTAACAATAAGTGAGACATAAGGATTGGTAACAGAGACTTTGATGGATTTGAGGAAGGGAGAAGAAGCTCGAAAGGTGGTCACTCATGAAGCATTCACACCGAATCTAGGCAAATCCTTGAGCAGATGAAAGATCATGATAAAGGTTTTGAGGATTCTAAGGAAAGAAAAAGAGGCTCGAGAGATGGTGGCCAAGGAAGTACTCACACCAAATCTACACCAGTCCCTGAATGAACCAACATTATTAATAGAAATTGAGAGATTGAAACAAGAAATTAAAGAATACAAAATATTGGATAGGCATATCAAGGCAGAGAATGCAGAATTGAAGGAACAACATGCAGAGGTCTCTACCAAGCATAAAAAAGTCTTGTGATTGGTACATTACACTAGGGTGATCAAGAAGGAATTAAAGAATGAAACTTCCAGTGTTAACATTTTTCAATCCAAGGAATGACAGAAGAGGGTCCAATTGTGCATAAAGTTTTTGGGTATTAGTTTTTTATAACATTGCATGAGGACATGCAACATCTTCAGCATGGGGGAAATGTTGAGTCTCCATTTTGCCATAAGATAATACCCTATCTTACCCTCTATCTAATTCTTTTTGCCTCTGTTATAAACCTATACTAGACTATTCCCTCCCAAAATACATGCCTATTAGCTATGTCATGTCTACAAGAGGTAATTGGTGATTTAAAGTATCTTTGTTTAACATTCTTTAATTAATTCGATTGAAAGTGTTTTATTTTGTATAGTTCTAATAATTTGATTTATGAGGAGTCTAACCGGCACTACCAGACACCATGTAATCCGGTACCGAATCCATTTTGGAACCCAAGATAGTTTTGATCCAGTACTAAGACGTGTGCTATTCCGGTACTCCTTGCTCTGTTCTATTCTAGTACCAGAGTCACGACTGTGTGAAATCTGGTACTAAAACCTCTATTTCAGGATGTGCCAGTTGGACTTGGATAATGGTGGAAAGTTCAAGAAGAAATTTGGATAGAAGCGTCCAAGTTAGTTCTCCAGTTGCAAGAGACTCCATCGCTCATGCACTTCGTGTCATGAGGATGGAGTCGACTCCTCAAAATTCGATGTAAATCTTAATTCTAGGATTTCCTCAATTGTTTAATGTTTATCCATACATATTTGTAGTATCATCTTACCTTATATAAGGAATGTTGTGTAGAAAGGAATGTAAGAAATATACAATCAGAATTAGACAATATGTGTCATTGTCATGTATAAAGTAAAAGACTGTTGATCCAATTTACCATTTGAATTAATATAGAAGATCTTTTATGTCAATTCTTGGATGTGAGTGAAAGTTTTAGCCTGTTAACTCCTTAAGAGGTTCCTTGTTGGTTCAGCAAGGGCGCACCGCCCCAACGAAGGTAAACCTCATTGTATACATTCTGTATGTTTGTGTGGATAGTTTACAATAGTGTGTGTGTGTGATTAATCTTTAATTCATTCTTAGGATTGAGCATCGAGTTCATTATTTTGGATTGGTGTGTAAAAGCATGTGTTATATCAAATATATATTTTATTATCCAGTGTTGCAGGTAGCTATCTCATGATTTGAAGTGTGGACTAATATTTTAAGCTTATGATTATAGTATCGCAGGGGACCAGGAGACATTATCTTTTATCTACATGTGTTGTAATAAAGTCTTTTAGTCATACTAAATTTCCATCGTGCTGGTTTGATTGAGTTACATGAGATTGAAGTCGACTTTTGTTTACAGAATGGTTGAAATTGATTTCTTTAATCGTTACAGGAAACAAGCTTCTTAAAGTTCATATTTTCAATACAAGTGCCTAACATGAACAGACTTGTTTCTCTGAGACAACATTTCTTTGATTGACTATTTGTCTGAGTTTCATTATCAATTTTCTGTTTTAGGTTCAGAGGATATTTTGAAGTATTTAGAGATCTCAGAAATGGAATTTTTACGTTATTAATTATTTCCTATATGCAATAGACTTATATAGGTTACTTGTTCTTACCACATATGGTGTAAAGACTCCTTCGATTACGAGTCCCGGATTGACATTTAAATGAGTGTGATATATAAAGTGAACATATTTACACAACAACATATACATTTCTGGGAACGTTATCTCTCCTAATATTTGGTAATTGAATTCACCTCGTCCCTAGCGCCCACTTGCGTTCTGTGTGCAACACTGTGCTATTCCTTCTCAACTTCTCGAGCTTGTTCTTCTGTGTCTTCATTGTTGGCAGTTGTTATTTCCATGTACACTCTGTTTGTAAACTTGTCATCATCAATGTTTTCTTTCCACCAATGACAAGCACACTCTGCCTATAAACATGCCAACATGGAGCCGGTGTTGGTTTAGGCTGAAAGGAATCATCTCGAGGAAGGTGAGCAGGCGGAGGTGGATTTCTATCCTCACTGTCATCGTCTGAAGAGGAAACAAAATATAATAAGGCACAAACATCAAAGATGACTCACAGGCCAAAGAAGGCACAACTGTCGAATTAGGCTCGTAGGCCAAAGAAGGCACAAATGCCAAATTTCGTTCTCAGGCCAAGAGATTTTTATCAAATTTAACATCTCTTCTAATAATAATTTCATTACAATGTGTTTGAAGAAGTCTATAAACTTTGACATATTTAGAATAACAAACAAATATACACTTCTCATTTTTAGGCTGCAATGCTTTCCTTTTCTCATCAGGAATGTGAGCCCATTCTATACTACAAAATACACGGAAGTGACTTACATCTGGTTTAATTTTAGTCCAAGCTTATTTTGGTGTTATATTTTTAAGAGCCTTTGTGGGAGTAAAATTTACTATGTAATTTTCATAGTTGATGGCTTCCGTCCAATACTTTAGACTTAATCCCTTGGATTGGATCATACAATTAGCCATTTCTTTTAATGTGTGGTTCTTTCTCTCAGCAACACCATTTTGTTGTGGTGTATATGGAACAATGTGTCGCATTTGGATTCCCTATGTAGTGCAGTAACTTGTAAAATTATTTTTCACATATTCGCCTCCATTATATGTTCTTAACCTTTGAATTTAATGTTCAGATTGCTTTTCTACAAGGGTGTTGTAGGCCAAACAATTGTAAAAAAAAACACTCTTAAGTTTTAAGAAGTAAACCCAAGTACGTCTGGAAAAGTCATCAATGAAAGTTAATAAATACTTGCACCTGGAAAAACAAGGAGAAGAAAGTGGACCACACAAATCATTGTGAACAAGATGCAAAGGACCTGAGGTGTGCCAAGAGGCACATTTGTCAAAACTATCCCGATGATGTTTGCCGAGAACACAACCGGCACAAACACCATCTCTACTTGAAACAAGAGGAAGATTAGTCACCATCTTTTGATTACATAGTTGTTGCAATGAGTGATAGTTTAGATGACCAAACCTCTCATGCCAAAGTTTGCTCAAGTCATCATTATGAGAAACAAAAAATTATGAAAAATATGATGACCCAAAGTTGTCAAACTTGGAAAACCTGGTAATATCATCAACAATTCCAGTTGCAAGAACATGCTTAGGATATTTTAGATCCTTGATTACAACTTGGTGAGGTGAAAACTCTATGGTTTTACCTTCACCTGAATGAATAATTTTATATACTAATAGAAGGTTACACGAAAGACTTGGAACACATAATACATCATTGAAATGACCATTTTCTACTTGAACTGTTCTAGATCCTTCAACACTAAGAGATATATCATCACCAACAAATAGTTTCTTGGTGTTACATTCATTTAGAGTATAAAATATGTCTCTATCATTATCCATATGATAAGATGCAACATAATCAATAACCCGCTCATCAGAAATAGAAGTAGAAGTTGTATTGAAGGAGAAACTAGAAGTTGAAAGTGCATGTTCATGAGAAGAAGAAGAAGAAGAAGAATCAATACTGATGTTGTGCTTCTTCATCACTGCTTCTAAATCTGGCATCTTCTTGAAACATTTGGACCCATCATGACCATGTTTATCATAATATATGACCATGTTTGGATCTAAAATATTAGCAACCTGGAAACAAATAATATAAAACCGAAATAAAACCAAAATAATACTTTGCGAAAAATTTTAAAAATGCATATTCAAGCTTTATACCTCTGGATCTAACTGTAATGGTCGTATCTTGGCCAAACAAAAACATTTTTTACTGAAACAAAAACATTTTTTACTGAAACAAAAAGTGTTGTAGACTGAAACAAGTTCTCTGGAAGCAATGGAATAGTCCTCTCGTCCCAATAATGTACGAAAATGACATAAAATGGAGATGAGTCAACTCGGCTTCACGATATCGATCTGCAATAGCAGTGGGTCTTCAAACAGGCTCTGATACCATGTTCGACGACACATGTATTCCAACAAAGGAATAAAAACTTCAGTAACCACTCACATAACCAGATCAAAGATCAACACACTGATTTTTTGATGTGGTAAAACACCTATGGGGAAGCATCCACGACCCTAGCCATGGCGACCACATGGAGTAGTTTATTAATGCAAAAGAAAAAGATTACAAAGAGATTTTAGAAGAGATTTTCTCACAATAGATCATCGAAAAATGACCCTCCATGCTCTTCAAATAGATATTATAGACCAATCGGGTGTTAATCCATGGATCAATGGTCATTAATATTCAAGAGAGTATGAACCGTCAGATCACTCTATGTCGGGAACATATCGTGACCATCAGATTTCCTAACTACAAATGCATACTAATGCATACTAAAGAAACACACTAAGAAAAACACTTTTACCTAAGGACACATTATACCAAGTAGATCTTAACTAACTCCTAAGTGTCTAAATATCCTAACAGAAAATACAGCGGCTATAGGATAAACTTGGGAACCAAGATAGGGACAATCTAAAATTATTTGCAGAAGCTATTCAACATGTTCTATAAGAAGTTTTACATAGATTTCAAATGGTAAGTTCCAAATGATATCAAGGGATTTCATCAATAGAACAAAGTGATTTTGGAAAAGGATGTGTCTCTAGGAGGTGGTTCAAAATTTTGAAGACTGAACTTCTGGTATTGACTTCTATAGGAAAATTCAAAAGCGCTACCAGAAATTCTGAGAATGACAATATTTCATTATTTTTTGAATTTTGAATATGTGGTGTATCTATAAAGTTGTTGATTCTATTGACAACCCTCATATATATATTTATCTACATTCTAAATTATTTTATGTGCCAAATACAAGATCGATATCTAAGATAGGATATAGTCAAAGGAAAGGCTTAGAAAGTGGATCTGGAACTGAAAATTAGATTTCATGCTCCAAATCAGGCACTACTACATATTGAAAAATTTGCAACAACCACTTGTGACGAAAGTACTCTTTCATTGCAACATGCAAGATAAAAAGTTCATCTTTTCTAAATATACCCCGTACTTGTCGTAATCTCGATGCCTACTGTTTGAATAAATTATTCTGGTGAATGTTTGTCTCATGAGCGACGCCTGTATATTGTCTTTCGCTCTTGCAACGAACGTTGACCATAATAATTTAGTCAAAATTTACCATTGAAAATGACCTAAAATAAATAGGTGGAAAAAAAATATTTTTAGGTCACTATCATCACAATTGCGATGATAGTGACCTAAAATTAGCCTATAAATATTTGATGATTTAAAGATGTTGCGACAATCTTGCTATAACATTGACGGTTCCGAAAGGGTATTTTTGTGTGGAACAATGTCGCAGAATATTGTTAGAGGTGGGGAAAAAAGTAAAGCGAGTGAAAAGGGTGATGATAGATGTTATTGCCCTTGTAAAAAATGTTACCTCAGATGTCCCGTAAGAATTTTAATAGCTACAACTACAAAACATTGTAGGAAATATGGTCACATTGATGGCAGATCAAATGAATATCGTCCCATGGTAATTAGCTATATATTCATTATGTTTTTTTATTTTGTCAATTTTAAATAAAATTATATATATGTATATATATTGTTTGAATGTTTGTTATAGTATACACTAATTTTGCATGATTGTTTGTAATTATAAAGTTAGAGTTGCCCTCTAATTTTCCGCAGAATATTGCACCAAGTATTAGTAGAAATGATGTTGTACAACATGAGGAACATCATCATGACCAAGCAAATGAGGATCTCATGGAAGAAGATGATGGGACCAATCAAGTTAATGATACCATGGAAGAAGATGATGGGACAAATCAAATGATCCAAGATTTGTTTTCACGGGTTGATGAGGATGGGGAAAATGATGGTATTTATGATGAACCTCTATTAGAAAAGGCAAATAAATGACTTTATGAAGGATCAACAGAAAATCTTTTCTCCACTAAATTGTTGCTAGTGAACTTAAAGGTTATGAATAATTTGTCGAACACCTGTATGACACAGATACTAAGGTATGTAATATGTTTCATCTCATACTATACATAAATGTTGATTTTTTAATATTTTTTTTTAGTGTTAATTAATGTGTAAAATAATAATGCATTTTTTACAATTAATATTCTCACAATAACTAGTTGTTTGTTATGTTGTAGATTTTTAGGTGAATTTTTGTTACCATTGTCAAATATTTTACCTCGCACATATCGAGGTTTGCATGCCATTATGAAAGACATTGGAATGGATTATCAAACTATAGATGCATGTCCTAATGACCATATTATATATTATGGACAACATGCTTCAAAAAATGAATGTCCGCAATGTCTTATCAATAGATATCGAACCGATCAAGTAACAAAAAGGGTGCCTCAAAAGGTTCTTTGACATATTCCCATAATTCCACGTTTGAAGCATTTGTTAAGGTGTGAAAGCATAGCAGAATTTATGGACTACCATGCACTTAATAGAAGTGAATATGGTGTTCTTCGAGTGCCTACCGATGGTTCTGCATTTAGCGAAATTGAGGAAAAATGGGAAGATTTCAAAGATGAACCTTGTAATGTTAGGCTTTTATTGGTAGCTGACGGTGCTAATCCATTCAGAGAGATTAGGTCTATTTACTCAGTGTGGCCTATTTTTGTTATCAACAATAACTTTCCTCCTTGGATGTCAATAAAGAGGGAGCACATAATGTTGAGAATGATTGTTCCAGTTATTTGTTTACATTAATTATTTGAATTTAACATTTTCATTTGTTTCAATTTTTGCATAATATCTTTTGTTTATTTATTTAATTATATATATTACATGATATCATTCCTTTAATAATTATGTGTAATTTCAAACAATTAGGTAAGTACCAGGTTAAAGATATGGATGTATATTTCGAGCCTCTTATCGACGAGCTACTAAAGTTATGGGATGACATCACAATGTACGACATATGTAAACCAATCGGGGAGAAGAAATTTAAATTCTGTGGAATACTTTTATGGACAATTCATGATGCCCCTGAAACTAACACATTTTTGTGGTATGTATAAGCATTCTAATATTTCTCTTTAATACTATACAATATTTTAATGTTATCATGGTGTATGTTTTCTTTTTAAATAATCTCATCGTATAATTGGCATTAATCCATTTGTTGCAGGTCTTCAAACAAAGGGTAAAATTGCATGTCCAGTTTGTGGCCTTAAGATGAATTATCGTCATTCAAAAAGTTTAGGAAAGATGTTGTTTGATGAGTATAGGCACCTTCTTCCTAAGAACCATAGGCATCGTACTTTTGAAAAACATATTTTCAATGGGAAAGAAGAGACTAATTTAAAACCACAAAGATTGACACCTCACCTATGGAGGTTGGAATATAATAGAAATTGTTAAGGTAGTCAATTTCATAATGTATCGAAGATCATGTAATGTTTTGAATGTTTATTTTAGTCATTGAATTTATTTTACCGTATTTGGTAATTATTTTTGTGATTTCTTTTATTCTTCATGAAGGCCGCAATCATCATGAAGGTATTAATAATGGGCTTCCACGAGGAATGAAATCTTATCCTGCTCAATTCATGAGGTTTTCCTACTATGAGGAGCTAAAAATAGCTCATTTGTTTGATATAATGCATATCGGGAAGAATGTGTCTGAAACGTTATGGAGAATCATAGATGGTAGGAGGGACAAAGACAAAATTTGTCAAAATTTGTACTGACATTCAGGAATCCAATCATGCAATGCGAAGTGTGATCCGATATTCAAATATATCAGATGGAGCACTAGACCAAAATAGCCTTTCATGGTTATTAACAGAGCAACAAAGCAATGATGTAAAAAAGGTCATTCAAAGAATTAAATTTCCCATGGGTTTTGCTTCAAACATAAAAAACATCTTGATGAAGAAAGACAAATTTGGTGGGGTATAAACACATGATTGGAATACCTTCATTAAGGTAATAATTTTGGTATACATATTTATATATATTGGCCTTATAGATCTTTTATTTTTTTATTTTTGCTTGTCTACTTTGGTCGAAACAAATAACGATTCATTTTGTTGTTACAGTATGTTCTATCGCTATCTCTCCCAAATGACTTTGACAACAACCTCAAACAAGTTATATATGATCTTGAAAAATACATGAGGTAAGACGTAGTTTTGATTTATATGCAAAATGTTCTTTCAAATTATTGTTGTACTTAATGAAACGTGTTTTACTTGTAATGTAATGTAATATATTATATTATGTTATGTTGAAACATGTTATTTTCTTGTGTCACAATCTCATGTAGATGGTTTTCATTGAAAGAAGTCCATGAAGATGATATAAAGTCTTGGAAGAGAGAAATTCTGCATCTAATGTGTGAAATGAAAAAGTATATACCTCCTACATTTTTCAATGCACAAGAACACTACCTCATGCACCAAGTTGAGGGGATTGAAATTTGTGGACCTTTTCACACAAGGTCAATGTGGATGATGGAGAGGCACTTGAAATCATTGAAGGCATTGGTTAGACAAAGAGCACATCCTGAGGGTTCTATGGTGGAGGGATATATGGTATATCAATCCATGGTGTATATTATTCAGTATATTCCTAAATTAGCAGTGACAACTATGCATGCAGTGGATCGCATTTGGGAGGTGAAATCCATCAAAAAAATTTAATATCAGGAGCGTATGTTGGGGAAAGGTAAAATGAAAAAAATGAGAGGTAATATATTAATAATTGTGAAAATTTATATTAATAATACATACAAAGTTTCGTTTTGTATATATGATCATAATCATTAATATATTAATATGATTTATTTCATAAATTATAAATATTTATAATTACCTTCATATTGTACGTTATAACTAATATTTAATATTGGTGAATTATGTTTTTTTGATTCAGTTTCTCTAGAGTGGGATGCACTGCATTTATACATTGCAAACAATCTTGATTGGATTAATGTATGGATTGAAAGATGTAAACAACATAATGGAGGTAGGTTATCATGGCAACGACTTTCTGAATTGGCTAGAGAAGCTCGTCGTAATGGAGATGCCAATGTTATGTAGAGGGAAATCGATCTAACATATGGTTTGAAATATAGACAGTTAAGAAATTTCACCCATTTTATTCAGTTATTTTATATTATACTAATGTGACTACATGTGTACTATATTTTTCAGATACTTTTGAAGTTATATAAATATATGTTAATTTATTAATTGACAATGCATCTTTTGCATATCTGACATATTGCAGTTGAAACACCACAAGGCTATGTGGTGCAATGGTCGTAAATTTCTCATCAAAAAATTCGATGAAACAAGAAAAACTTCTAATAGTGGGATAACTGCAGTATTCCAGGTTACTAATGTTTCCTCTAGGAGTGACAAACATCCCCGAGAGTCTGAAAATAAATACTATGGGTATTTAAATGATATACTTGAGTGTGAATTTCATTCCTTCAAATTATTTTTGTTTGATTTCAAATGGTATAGGTTACGAATGCATGAACGTGATGAGGAAAGAACTGTTATTCAACATGCCAACGGATTTCCAATGATTAAAAAAACAATGTTTGAAAGAGGATGATTACACAGATGCTGAGGTTAGATTAGGTATGTGACTATATAATATTTTAATTTGTATGCATTATTCTCTTAAAATAATTTACTTTTAATTTTATGGGTTAATTACATGTTTTTAAGTTTTATGCGATGTTTTTATATCCTACGTTACATGTTATTTAATTATTATTTGAAACCTAAAAATAGTTGTCAATATAGTAAAGTACGTGGTAGACTAAAAGTATCATTTAGAAACACATAATTTCATGTACCTTCATTAATTTTTGTTTTTGTAGTTTCTATGCATGAATCTTAATAGGACGTTGCTTTCGAATATTTTATTTTTTATGGATTGGGTTTTGGGGATCAATTGAGAGTGATGTGAGGGGGAGGGCAGGGGCCATGTGAGCTTCCACCTTCACGTGGTTTTCCTTGTTCATTAGAGGATAAATTATTCTTGAAACCAAGAGAATCTCTTTCATTTTTATACCATCATGATCATATAAGATTTCATCAATATTGTTACCTATTTGAATCTTCTTAGAATTGAGATTCGTTACATAGTCGTTGAAAAAAGACAAAAGACTTATCTATGCACTGAAATTTGTCATGGATAGACTATTGGCATGCCTTAACGATATGGGAGGGTTTCTAGACTCAAATTTGAGTGACACACCCACTTTCTTCCATCATCAAGTCATCATGGAAATCATAAACCTTATTTTTCATATGTTCTAGTAGATATGTTAATGATTCCAAGTTTCATATTTGTATTTCACTGAAGGTCTAGCTAATGTGCAAAGTATAAAATTGAGATTTCAAGTTGATAAACCAAATATGAAATGAATCCAAGCATCATTTGATATCATCACAAGAGAGACAAATGTAAATAATCTTGGGATGAATTTGCTATACTATCGACGAAAAACGTTCGTCGATAATTTTATGCCATTAGTATGTAATTTTGTACAAAAATAATGGATCTTGGGGACTACACCATGGTCAAGGAATGATAAATGAGGAATGATGAAGGAGGAATGAAAATTTCACAAAGACTAGACACCGACAACATGGACCTGCGAATGGGGCCAACGTTGAAATTTTTTCAAACAGTTTTTGTAAGCACCGAAATTTGTCATGGATAGACTATTTGCATGCCTTAAATATATGGGAGGGTTTTTGTACTTAAATTTGAGTGACACACCCACTTTCTTCCATCATTAATTCATCATGAAAACCATAAACCCTTTTTTTCATATGTTCTAGTAGATATGTTAATGATTCCAAGTTTCATATTTGTATTTGACTAAAGGTACAACTAGCTTGCAAAGTATCAAATTGATATTTCAAGATGATAAACGAAATATGAAATGAATCCAAGCATCATTTGATATCGTCACAAGAGAGACTAATGTAAATAATCTTGCGATGAATTTGTTATACTATCGAAGAAAAAAATTCGTCGATAATTTTATGCCATTAGTATGTATTTTTGTACAAAATTAATGGATCTTGGGGACTACACCATGGTCAAGTAATGAGGAATGATGAATGAGGAATGAAAATTGCACGAGGCCTAGACACCAGCAACATGGACCTGCGAATGGGGCCAATGTTGAAATTTTTTCAAACAATTTTTGTATGCATTGAAATTTGTCATGGATAGACTATTGGCATAACTTAACGATATAGGAGGGTTTCTAGACTCAAATTTGAGTGACACACCCACTTTCTTCCATCATCAATTAATCATGGAAACCATAAACCCTATTTTTCATATGTTCTAGTACATATGTTAATGATTCCAAGTTTCATATTTGTATTTGACTGAAGGTCCAGCTAGTGTGTGAAGTATCAAATTGATATTTCAATTTGTTGAACCAAATATGAAATGAATCAAATCATCATTTGATATCGTCGCAAGAGAGATGAATGTAAATAATCTTGTGACAAATTTGCTATACTATCGACGAAAAAAGTTCATTGATAATTTTATGCCATTAGTATGCAATTTTGTACAAAAATAATGGATATTAGGGACTACACCATGTTCAAGGAATGAGGAACGAGGAACGATGGAGGAACAAAAATTGCATGAGGACTAGACATCGACAACATGGACCTGTGAATGGGGTCAACGTTGAGATTTTTTGAAACAGTTTTTGTAAGCATTGAAATTTGTCATGGATAGACTATTCACATGAGTTAATGATATGGGAGGGTTTCTGGACTCAAATTTGACTGACACACCCACTTTCTTCCATGATCAATTCATTATGGAAACCATAAACCCTATTTTTCATATGTTCTAGTAAATATGTTAATGATTCCAAGTTTCATATTTGTATTTGAATGAAGGTCCAATAATATTGCAAAGTATCAAATTGAGATTTCAAGTTGATAAACCAAATATGAAATGAATCCAAGCATCATTTGATATCGTCGCAAGAGAGATGAATGTAAATAATCTTGCGACGAAATTTCTATACTATCGATGAAAAAAGTTCGTTGATAATTTTATGCCATTAGTATGTAATTTTGTACAAAAATAATGGATCTTGGGGACTACACCATGGTCAATGAATGAGGAATGAGGAACGATGAAAGAGGAACAAAAATTTCACAATGACTAGACACCCGCAACATGGACTTGCGAATGGGGCTAACATTGAATGTTTTTCAAACTGTTTCTGTAAGCACTGAAATTTGTCAATGATAGACTATTCGCATGACTTAACGATATGGGAGGGTTTCTAGACTCAAATTTGAGTGAAACACCCACTTTATTCCATCATAAATTCATCATGGAAATAATAAACCCTATTTTTCATATGTTCTAGTAGATATGTTAATGAATCCAAGTTTCATATTTGTATTTGATTGAAGGTCCAGCTAGCTTGCAAAGTATCAAATTGAGATGTTCAATGTCCGTCTTTTAATCTAGAGTAGTGTTATTTCATATTTTGATCATCCTAGGGCTTGATCAAAAGTAGATATATATTTCATACTAGTACGTCAACAACACATTTTTTCTCTCTAGGAACTACTTCGATTGTGAAATCATCAAATAGTTCCATGGTATCCCATATTTCATTTCTTCATTTTTAACCTTTAATTCTTCGGAACATATGCTCGTTTTACTTTTAATATAATGAGATTAGATTCCCCAATTGATTTTAATCATTTTATTCCCATATCAATTGATTTTAATCATTGATATTCAAATTGGTATCGCATCGTTGGTTCCCTATGAAGTGTGACATAAGTACCTCACAAGTTGGGATGGTTTCATAAGATAAATTCATTCGAATATTACCGCCTAAACATGTAGCCCAATTTTCAGACAACAACATTCCCCAAGCATTTTCTACATCTACGACTGTCACATCCATCAATACAAATATGTCTTAATATGTAGCTGGACTGACCTTCAGATCCTTGATAAGACCACACACCTTGATTTCTCTATATCCACACCACATACGTTCCAATATGGTGTTGTAGTCTTTAGACCTAATTGGTTCATGAATTGCAATGAAATTACATTGGTTGAGGCCCTATAATCCAACATACATTGATGAAAAATAATTTCATTTAGTACCAAGGTTATGAAGAAAGGTGTATGACTCATGTTTTTCCTATCTTGATGAATAGATTTCAAAATTAAGGGCTGGTATTTTGTTGCTTCTAGATTAAGATATTTCTTCACCTTGTCCATTTGTGAGGGAATATTGATTAGCTTTGAAAGGGGAACTAGAACTGATATCTTAGCTAAAACATTGACTACATTGACATTTAGTTTCACACTATCACTAGTGGTACTCTTGTTAGCTGGCAATGAAGTCACTGGACTAGTATTCAAAGCTAGAGGTGGCCTACTCCATCGTTTTCTTTATGGCTTAGAATCATTGGGTTGTAAAATCTCCAGTGATTTATTCCTTCTCATGTATTACATGTATTTATCTTTCCTAAGTTTTTTTTTGGCTTCTTCACCTATAGATTTCAACAAGGTCATCCTCATAAACCTAGCAATGGTAACACTTCTTTTGACCAGATGGTTTTTTTGTTGGATGCTATATATGTAATCCAGGTCTTCAACAAAATTTAATCTTTCAAGGTCACTAGAGTCTTAAGCTTATAAACCCTAATATAACCTCCCTATCCCCTACCATCTATAATCTCAATAACCCATATCCCATTAACAACTAATAGAACCCTTGGTATCTATAAAGACATATAATCTCTAATCCTTACACCTTCTATTGCATCTAACTAAAAGAACAGTGGATTCCTATACCCTTTGATCCATAACCCTATAACCCATCTCATTCCTAACCCATATGAATCCCAACAAAAATAACCACTTCCATGGTACATTATAACCCATAATATAAGACATAACCACTACAACTCCTAATCCCTAAAACTTATAACACCTATAAAAGTTATACTTAGCTTGCACCTCAAGAAATTAATGATATAAAGAATGGTAAGGGAATGACACTTCTAACCAACAAAAAAAACCCCAAAAACTTCATAACACCTCGTACAAAGGAACAAAATTCAGATTATAAAAATATCACAATTGATTTTCACGAAAGCTATAAGTTGTTTAATTCTGATCAATGGAGGATACCAAAAACATTAGGTCACAATCAACAATGTCCCATTTGCAATCTAATCCCTTTAGTCCACCAATATCAATGGTACGCGTCTAGTCATCACAATGTTGGTTACAAGTCCTGTCCCATCCATCATAATAGATTTGTGTGTTTTTTTTTTATGGAACCTAAACTTGGACAATCATTACAAGATTTCAAAGGAAATATTACCAAAGAAACAGCTAAGCAAAATTTATGACACAATGTCTTGTTGAAATGATTTTTATTTTGTTTAATGCTCATTATTAATTACAGACATTGTTTCACCCATAACTAGGATTGTATTTACATCACACTAACATCTAAAATAATATATTATTATGTTTATTATAACATTAAAAGAGAGATTGTCATATTAATTACCACTTTAACATATATATAACAAGCAACTTTGATAGCATCCCAAATGAGACAACATATTAAAACACTAGTATGATCATTTTGGCATCATAAGTAGAGACCCAAAACATGCCTAACATGCCTCATTTTCCATCAAGATATCCTTTTGGTCACATGGTTTTCCATAATAACTCAAAATAACTAAACAAATAAAACCTTTGATTAAAGTTTTTAACAAATATTAGTTTTTTAAATGTCAATTATTATTTTATGTTAATAACCTATATTACATAACCCAATAAACTTTAACAACTCTTAACCTACTAAATAACAACCTCTAAACCCATTAATACCTAATGGCTCTTAACCCACTAACTCTTCATCTACTAACCTACTTGAACTCCAAAACCATTAAGCCTACCCTACTAACCTTTAATTTCCTAACGCACTAATTCCTAACCCACTAACCCATTAAGAACTAATGCATTAAACCTTAACGCACTAACCCCTAACCCACTAAGTACCCATTATGAACTAGTGAACTAAACCCTAATGCACTCATTTACTAACCCCTAACCTTTAAGACACTTACCACTAACTCATTGACACTTACATTCCTACATATTAACACTCTAATACTTAACCTGAATGGTTGGGAGGTAGGTCTCTCACTCTCCTCACCCAGGTTCAAATCCACAATGATATTTTGGCTTGTTGTGATAAGGCTAGAAGGTAGACGCCCCCCAGGAGTGGGACCCCCCTTGCGCGTGTGTCTTCAAACTTCTTGACTCTTGTTATGTCATAAGTTTATTGCTAGGCATTGGATTGCAAGTTGTTGGCACTAATCTAAGGGTTATAGTGGAAGCTAGCTAGATTTGAACTTGTGTCTCGCCTAGGTAATCTAGGGAAATTACAAATTCCTATAGTTCTAAAACAAACACTGTAATGTCTAACCCACTAACCATTAACCTAATACCCAGAACCAGTAACTCCTAATCCCTAACACACTAACATGTGACCCTTTGACTTCTAATCCCCAACACATTATCCACTAACCCATAACCCACTAATCCTTGATCCCCTAATGCACTAAACTCCTAATACCTAACTCACTAACCCTAAATATACTAACCCACTAACACATAAACCTAACCTATTAACCATGGATGGAAATTATCTCACTAACCACTAACTGGATGATAACTAAGACACTAAATCCCAACCCACTAAACACTAACACAATAAATTCTGCCTTACTAACCTATTAAATGATTAATTGAGATTTAACCAATATCCCTAACAAACCAACCAATTAAATTTATATCCCCTAATGATCCCTAAACCACCAAGAGATAAATCCATAACCCCTAAAACCCAACCACTAATGGTCACTTGTCTGTTAACCCCCAATGAGAACTAATTGACTAACATCTAACCTACTAACTCCTAATGACAATTAATTGACTAACATCTAACCTAGTAATCATTAACCCTGTAAACCAAAAACCTTTAATGTTGAACACACAAGCCCATTATATAAGTTAAAGATACTAACCCACTAACTCACAACCCCTAACACACTAATTCTTAACAACTAACCCACTAACTCCTACTAGACTCCAAATCACTAACCCATTAACCCATAACCTCTAAAATGCCAACTCCTAACCCATTAAACCATTACCTACTGAACCCTAAACCATTATCCCTCTTACCACTAACCCCATAACACACTAACCCTTAACCCATAGCTCCTAACACACTAACCACTAGCCCATTAACACCTAACCCTCTAACCCCTATACCACTAAAAAACTCACTCAGTGACTTCTAAACCACTAACACACTCACTTAGTGACATCTGAACCACTAACCCATTCAACCACTGACACTTAACCCATACTAACCATTAACCATTTAACTTGTAACCTATTAGGCCACACCCTACTAACCCTTAATCCTTTGACATGTTAATCCACTAACCACTAACCCACTAACCCTTTACCCCTTAAATTGTAACCTTAAATCCATTGACACCTAACCCTCTAACCCACTAACCCATAACCCACCAATCCCTAACCCACTAGCCCCTAACCCTTCACACATTAACCCCTAACACACTAACATATTACCCCCCAACTCACTAACCCACTACACACTAATACACTATCTCATTAATTTGTTGACCCACTAACCATGAATTCATTCACCACTAACCCACATATATATTATATATGTTAAATATAATTAAATATAAATTAATTTTATAAAATATATTAATTAAAAAAATTAAAAAATATATAATTCAAACAAACAAAAGACATGACTCGCACCTGCGCTTATCACACTCATGAAATTGGAGCACAGTCAAAACACTCGCGTGACAGAGAAGGAGGCCAAGAGGAGGGCAAGAGCTAGAGCACACTCGAAACTACACTCACGCGCTAAAGAAGACAATAGTTGGGCAATAGAAGGAGGGCAAGAGGAGGGAAAGAGATAGGGAAAGAGGAGGCCAAGACATAGAGAAGGATCTAGGCAAGAAAAAGTCAAGAGATAGCGACAAATAAGGAGGAAAAGATCCACATAAAATCCCGAGCCATAGACAAAGAGAACGAGGCCGCCGAAAATGGTAATTTCATGGGCTTTGTCCCCAAACTCACAAGACTCCAATCGAGTTAGGCTTAGGGTAAGCTCTTGTTTTTCTCCATGTATATCCCTGCTCTTTTTTTTCTTTTTTTTCTCCATATTTCTTTGTAATGTCTACTAGTTTTTGTTTCTTCCTTCTTCCCAATGTAAAAATTGGGATGTGGGAATTTCTCCCCTACAATATGGAACAAATTTCTACGAATAATTTGGGTGAACCTGAAATCTTCTTAAATTATAGCTACCATACCTAGAATGGCTTAACATTTGTCTCATATCATCTATCATGTCATTATAACCCCTCTTTAGACATGAATATTTTAAATGGCCATTGTTTCTACAAAACTCCATATGAAAGGGATGTTTATGTAGTCCATCAAATATATGGGCTCCATTCCACCTGACACAATCTTAATGCCACCTAGGAGAACATCCCCAAGGTCTAACTCTATGAATTGTTTTCCCATAACCAGTGATGAGATTTCCATGCATTTTATTCTATCATCCATTGTAATATATTGCATTGAAATATTACTTATGTCATAGAAACTTGTTAATCCTATAGTTCCATGATGAGATAAGGTAGTTTAGCCAAAATAGTGGTCAAATTGTCTTTAACTCTTAAAGTGTCAAATTTAGGCTTCACCATAAAGCTCTCCCAATATCATCCCTATACAATATTGTCTTGAATAAAAAGGTAAAAAATACTCTTTCCACCATACAAAACTTTAATACATACCATTACTTACTCTTCCATAGTTTTTCTATCCAGTAAATCAAGGTTTCTTTCCCCATTTTATTGGTTACAAAAATTTCTTATCAACATTGTTTTTGTATCCACTAGTGGGGTGTTTTCATTTATACCTATTTAGTCTATTTCCACATCCATCCTCTCATTCCTTGAATTTACTATACTATTTCTATTGTTTATCTTACTTTCCCTAATTTTATCAACTAAAGAGATGACCTTCCTCTATTTAGAGATCGTTTCCATTATTCTTTCATTATCATCTACTACATTTCCTAAATTTTGGGAATGTGATGCATCCTGCAATACCCCTAAATACTCATTCAATAAATAAGGAACATATCTTACCCCAAATAAACCAAGTGAATGAAGTGTAAGAGGGATTGATTTACCATATCATGTATCCAGTGCTAGGAGATCCTTAATCACCTTTTAGGCACCACAATGTGGGATAGAAAATCCATATATCCATCAGTCATCCTTCCTATAAGCATATTAATCATTTCCAACAACTTCCACGCATTTTAAAAGCATAGATGCACACAAATTAGGATGCTTTATGTTAGGTACCTAACCCCGCATGTAGGTAGAACAATATATTTGGATGTAATAAAGGTCAATGTCAATAAGGCCTTGCAATAAAGTAGAATAATTTGAATGTAAGAAGACCTAATAGAAGCTTTCACTTCTAGAAGGATCTTCCTCTAGATGGTTCTTTTGATAGATATATTTATTATAAATAGGAGTTGAGGGTATGAGAACTCTAGCTTGGATATTATTGTAATAAATCTCTTCTCGACTGGAGGTTTCCCCCTCGAAGAGGCTTGTGAACATTACTCTCTTATTCAAAGTGTTCTTTCTAGTGTTATTTTGATATCATTTCTATGTTATTGTGGTGTTATACTGGTGTTATACTATTATGCAGGCAAAAATATGATGCAATATGCTTCTAGCAAGTGTCAAGTGTCTAATGAACTTAAGCCATGGAACCCCAGGCCCACCAAAGCATCCAAACCTAAAATATTATGCATAGCTCTTCTTCCATGGGAGGTGTTAGTACACGAGACATGGCTCCTCTTATATGGGATGTGTTAGAACACAAGACATGGATCATATAAGGATTCCCGAGACAGATCTCGTTAGACATTTAATCATTAGTCCACATCATATCCAACTATCATAGACTCATACCTTTGTGGACTTGATGCATACTACCATGGAGAAACATGAGAGTGGATGTGGTTGTAGTAATGTGGTCACTTGGTTTTCTCTCAATCTTATTTTCTTTAATCCCCTTGTACGTACATGATTATTCCATGTGTCATTATATTGAGATTTTGAGATCTTAGACTCTTTCTCATAACAACTCATTGTATCATTAAATTCTCTTGTTTTCCCTATTCCTCATGCACACAAAAATCTAATGCAATATGCTTCTAGCAAGTGTCAAGTGTCTAATGAACTTAAGCCATGGAACCCTAGGCCCACCAAGGAATCCAAACCTAAAATATTATGCATTAGGCTTAATTATAGGTACCATGTTTCTAAGAAAGTTCTTGCATTGAAGATATTTGAAATGACAAATCCACTCAATTCCTATGGATCTGAAGTATTATTAAAGCCTAGTGAAATCTTGTTTGAGTCCAATTCTCCAAAATAATTGGAATTGTTTTGGTAAGGGCATCTTCTAACTTAGATTTTAAAATGTGTAGTGGTCCCATGTGGCACACTCTAGATCCACCACTAGTCCTTCCAAGTTCATTCATGTTGATGTTGCATTTCCATGTGGTGGAATTTAATTGGACCTTGTGTTTAATGATCCAACCATGTTTAAGGATTCCCGAGACAGATATCGTTAGAAATTTAATCATTAGTCCACATCATATCAAACTATCATAGACTCATACCTTTCTGGACTTGATGTATCCTACCATGGAGAAACATGAGAGTGGATGTAGTTGTATTCCTCATGTAAGACAAAATTTGATGCAATATGCTTCTAGCAAGTGTCAAGTGTCTAATGAACTTAAGCCATGGAACCCCAGGCCCACCAAGGCATCCAAACCTAGAATATTATGCATTAGGCTTAAGTCTAGGTACCATGTTTCTAAGAAAGTTCTTGCATTGGAAATATTTGAAATGACAAATCTGCTCAATTCCTATGGATCTGATATAAAATTTGTATTTAGAACTGTGAATATGATGATGGACTACTAACTAACAACACGTACACATGCAACTGAAGGTGCAACCAAATAGGTACCTGTCAAATATTTCTTCATCGAGTGAGGAAAGATTAGGAAAATAGAGGATGGAAATGCAACTGCATCTAGTAGATATGATAAGAAAACAAGGACCAGAGGTGAAAAAGTAAGAATAAAATTTTGTAGACACATGAAATTTTTTCTTGTTGAAAGAGGATCATGCTCTTATGATGATGAGAGCATATGAGACATAGATGTTCCACTCAGGTATAAGCATTTGGTGAAGCAATGGGTACCTAAGGAACTACCTCCTATAGATGTTGACTTCATTGTCAACAATAGGACATATCGCATTGCACCATCCTCCCTGCATGGCTTGGGGCTATTTTCCATGGATGGAATAATTGTAAAATACAATACAGTAACTGAATTGGTGGACTATGTCAGACTGTGTTACAATTATAACAAATGGATGCAGTTGGTCCGGTACATGCAAAGTATGCAGAGATATGCACTCGCCGCAAATTATATACAACTAATAAAAAAGGATAAAAATAAGGGAGGGACTATCTATATTGATGGAAGGCCTAAATATTCCAGTAATATCGCAGGGTTTATAAACAACACATGACCCACGGCAACAAACAAAAAACCGAATTACATATTTGAGGGACGTGAAGAGAATTGAGTAGTCCTGTGCGCAATAAAAAAGATAGCTCCCAGGGAAGAGTTATTAGTGGATTACCATTTGAATCAAATAGACACATTGACTAATAGTGTGCAGGTTCTTATGCAACACCCCTTTAAGAAACCTATGCTTATTGCATTATATTTTTTTATTATCTTTAACATTGTTGTAAATATTATTGTTAACATTGTTTTTTTGTTATCATTAACAATTTTTTAAATATTTGGGGGCTCTAATTATATTATAATGTGGTAGGATGATTGTGGAAAAGGGTTAGCCATAGAACATGTAAATGATTATCGATTTCCACTTTCATTTTACATTGTTTTTATTATTTGCTTATATTATTTTATTGAAATAACATTTTTTTTCTGAAATTATATGTAGTTAGCAGGCCATGTGGATCATGATTCCGCCGATGAGGAGGGGTTTTATTCTTGCACTGATCCGATGCTCTCATTAAGAAAAAAGATAATTAAAGCTAACAAGGAACTATTTAGCTTGTTAAATTGTCTAGAACAAACTTTGGATGTCAAAGAAGGGATCAAGCTCCTTATGTCACAAATTAACACATATAAGGTAATAACCATAATTATTGTTTTTGTTGTTTAATGCAATCATATGTTCAATTATGATACTTTGTTCTTTAACTTTTACATTATCTCGTGAAAAAACATTTTCTTTTTTATAAAAGAATATTTGGAGCCTATTCAGCATGGGGTTGGTAGTAGTGGCACTACAGAGATGCTACAAAGTCCTGATGCGGGTGGTCATACAGATGCTAGAGCACTATTTACTTCTCCATCTTCCACACCTCATTTAGATAGGAGCAATGACACACACCGATAGGCATCCACACCTCGATCAGATTCTAGAGAGGGTGGCAGAGATGAGGATCATAGTGATGTGGTTGAGATGGTTGCATTTCCTAGAGCTAGACATGTGACAAGCACAGGGATCCTTCCGTGCACATTTTTGGTCGAAGATAATGGACTTCCATTAAAACAATCAAGACTCCCAGGTAGTTTTAATTCATATTTTAATCGTTTAATGTTGTCCTCATATATAAATCATATAGATTATTAATTTTAAATTAATGATCATATCTTTTTGTGTGTAGGAAATGATCTTTTTTATAGGCACGTTGAGAGCAAGGCCTTGTCTATTTTTGGGGCAACCTTACGCATGAGGTGGAATTGCCAGAATTCCAACCTCAAAAAGGAACTTATGGATTATATTGAAGGCCTCTTTGGTGTAGACACGTTCAATACAAAAACGGTCACATCTGCAACAGGTGAATATTTAAAATATACCCGAGATATTTATAGAAAAAGCTTGGCAAGAAATCCTAGGTATGAGTGTCCTCCCTCAATTCCAGAGAGAGAGTGGAAGGCGATCATTGACGATGCAAAAGAGAATATTTTGAGAAAATTAGGAGAAAAAATAACTGTTACACCAAGGTAAATTACAATTTTTTGAATTCAATACTATCTTTATTTTTCTATAGATCTAAATAAAAGTGTGGTTATATATAACATACCTGAAAATTGTGATGATAGGTTGCCTGACACTTCGAAGACAACCAAAGCAAGGATTTCCAAACATGGCCAACACAAGCTAGGCCAGGGTGGCTACTTTAGGTTACAGTCACAAATCGTAAGTACCCAAACATATTAAGAATATTATTTGTATCACCTTACAACTTTAAGGTAATTGCATCCAAAAACATTAAAAAACCATACCCTTATGCAATGCAGTGTAACGACTTCATAATTGAAAACACGGATAAAGACATCCAACTTGGTTACAAGTATGGTTATAAAGCCATGGTTGATCGTAGGAAAAGAATGGGGTATACTCCAAGATCCAATTTGGTGGATAAGGTAAATAAAAATCAGTCCACATTAACCTTTCGTTACTTATAAAATATGTAAATGTTTGATATTGTCCATAATTTAATGTCTTACTTTGTTTTAATCAGGGGAGAAACACTATCAACCCTACCATTAGTACTGAACAACAGAGCATTGATAGTGAAATGTGTCCAAAAGATCATGGTGCTCCCCAGCAGCCCCATCCCAGTGAGGTGCAATCCCAAGATGTTCCTGTGAATGAGGCCCACGACGGTAAAATGTCTATATTTTAATCATATACTTAATAATTTTGTACTTATAAATTTTAACGTTTTAATGGTAGATAATTTCATAGATGATCATTCTCGACGTGAAGATCAGGTGAACAGGATGGAAACCATTCTAATGGTGCCGACTAGAGGACCAGGTAAATAATTACATTGCAGAGTTTTTTTTAATATTAATGAACTACTTCAACGATATTTAAAAATTGGCCGTATAAATTTAATATTTTTTATTTTTATAGGTGATGGCCCCTCACAACAGCATCCACACCGTGCGTATGAGACCAGACATACTCGGTGTGAAAGGACTGAAACAACATCATCTACTGAAGAGCACCCAATAAACAAAGACATGGACATTGATGATTTGCTTAAGAACTGGAAAGAAAAAAAGAAGACTAAAAGAAATTCACGATGTCATGTAATAATTTTATAAGACAGTTAGATGTACATTATATAGCTAATAATATACACAAGGCTATTTCTATGGCTTGTATATATCTGCGAATGTAATTTTGTTATACACTTAATGATAATTTCAGTTTCTCTTAATGATGCAACTTCCAAAATCTTGTGACATGATATATGAAACTTTGAAAGTCTTGTGACATGTTTCATTGTGTCTCACATGACAAAGAGCATTACCATTATTTTCATTGTATCTTTTGATTGTGTCATGGACATGGTGTTTTATGTTTAAGAAGAGATCTTAGTGACTGCCAGTCCACTTTAGAGTCCCAAAATAAATTTTAGAACCTATCTCTGATCTAGAGGTAAAGATGGCAATAACATACAAGATGTTTTCATTCTATGCATCCAGTTAGCATAGTTTGTGGATATGTCAACCTTTGATAACAAAGTTCTTAAACTTTTATTTTATGATTTTGGATCAGTTCCAACACTGATCTAGTGACTATTACCTTAAATGGTATGCTAGAAGATTATCATATGTTCATAACAGGTCTCGCAGCAAGGGATAAACCTCCTACATTTGAAGAACTGACAGGTATTTTGCTGCAAAAGGAAGAGAGGCATGGGAATCTAAAGCCTTAGAGTAAAGATTTGGCATTGTGGTCAGATAATAGATCTACGAGAGGGAGATCAAGAGTAAGAGGTAGAGGAGGCAGTTCATGGCAGAGAGGTGGTTCATGGCAGAAAGACAGTTCATCGCAGAGAAGACAACCTCCAAATCAAGGTATGCAATCTTATAGGAATGAGTCAAAGGGTTGTTTTTATTGTGGTTGACCTGGACATATGGTTAAAGATTGTCATAAGAAGAAAAGTGATGAGGCTAGGAATAAACCTAGAACACATTCAGGTCATTATGCAGAAAAATATTCAAATCAAGATCTCAGATTATTTATTGCTAGTGATGATATTGATGAACCCCCGATTTTTCACTCACGGGATCTTAGGTTGTTTGTGCATAACGTTGCTTTATCTGCTAAAATGGATGATTCTGATGCCTGGTTTGTGGATTCTGGAGCATCAGTACATATGACTTGTAATAAAAATTGGTATGCTAATTTTAAAGAAACACAGAATGGTGCCAGCATATATCTTGGAGATGACCGTGATCATCAGATCAATGGATATGGAGACATTCCTGTGACATTGTTGAATGGTACTGTTTATCACATTCGCAATGTGGTGTATGTGCCAGGAATAAAGAAAAAATTGATCTCTATGTCCACCATTACAGATCAGAACTTGAAGGTTGAATTCTTCAAGAATTATTGCATAGTGAAGGATCTGCTGGACCACTTCCAAACTGTTGCAACAGGAGTTAGAGCAGGAGGTCTATACAAACTTGATGTTACCAACAAAGCACATCATGAACTGACTTCTGCAACTATGCCAATAGAGATTCTTTGGCATCAAAGGTACGGACACATCAATCATCCTGATTTATTGTTATTACAGAAAAATAATATGGTTGAAGGACTTCCCATGTTAAAGAATGAGAAGGTTGCTTGTGATGGATGTGCATTAGGAAAGATGCACAGAGATGAATCCCCCTCTAATCCTGATAAGAAAAAGAGAGATGTGTTAGATCTTGTGCATACTGATGTTTGTGGGCCTATGCAGACTAGGTCTTTAGGAGGTGCATTTTACTTTCTGTTACTTATTGATGATTGCATGTGATACACATGGGTTTACTTTCTTAGACGAAAAAGTGATGTTTTTGAGTACTTTAAGGAATTCAGAACCATGGTGGAAAAGCAGACAGGAAAATCCATCAAAATCCTCTATTCAGATAAATGGGTAGAGTATAAATCAGAGGACTTCAACAAATATTGCAAAAATAATGGAATAGTACAACAGTTTACAGTACCTCACACTCCACAACAAAACGGAGTCGCTGAAAGGAAAAACAAAACTCTGGTAGAGTGTGCACGCAATATGATGAAAGGTAAGAATCTTTCAAATGCATTTTGGGCTGAAGCCATAAATACTGTATTTTATTTAAAGAATAGAAGTCCAACAAGGTGTGTTGATAATGTTACTCCTTTCGAAGCCTTGAGTGGTTCCAAACCTGCAGTTAATAATTTGAATGTATTTGGGTGTAAGGATTTTTCTCATATTCCAAAGGAGAATAGGAGGAAATTGGATGCTAAATCCACTAACTGTATTTTCATTGGGTATTGTTGTGAATTTAAAGCATACAAACTGTTTGATCCTGCTACTCACAAAGTATTTGCAAGTAGAGATGTACTTTTCCATGAGCAGGAAGCAGGAAATCATGACGACAACAGTCATGAGGAATGACAGAGACTTCTTGATGAAGGAGTTAAAGAAGAGCAACAACCTACACAGCAACATCCATCCCCACAACGACAGAAACAACAGTAGCAAGAAGGACTTGGTGATATGGACAATTCAAGCAACCACAGTTCACCTAGAGGTGAAGACAAATCTTCAGAAAGTGGGGAGGAAGATAATCAATTGAGAAGATCTTCAAGACAGATTCGTCTTCCTGAGAGGTATAAAGACTATGCCCTAATGAGTAGCATTTCAAATTTTATAGAACGCATGAGTTTTGATGAAGCTAATGAACATGATGAATGGAGAAATGAAATAGAGGAAGAATATGAATCTATAATGAAAAACAATACTTGGGAATTGACTGACTTGCCTAAACATAAGAAGCCCATTGGATGCAAATGGATATACAAACCCAAGTTTAAATTAGATGGTAGTATAGATAAGTATAAGGCTAGACTGGTGGCAAAGGGTATTCATAAACAAAAGGTATTGATTATGTTGAAACATTTGCACCAGTAGCTAAATTGAATACTATCAGAATGTTAATTGCTTTAGCTACAAAGTACCATTGAAAGCTACATCAGTTAGATGTTAAATCTGCATTTTTGAATGGTGAGTTAAAGGAAGAGGTTTACCTTACTCAACCTGAAGGGTTTGTTGAAAAGGGGCAAGAACACTTAGTGTGTAAGTTAAAGAAAGCATTGTATGGACTAAAACAGGCACCTAGGTCATGGTATGAAAAGATAGAGTCTTTCTTTCTTCAATAGGGTTTTATGAGGAGCAAAAGTGATCCAAATATGTATACCAAATTTGATGAACCGGGGTATATAGTATTGATTTCATTATATGCTGATGATTTAATAATTATAGGAAATGCAAAGAGGTTAATTGATGAAATCAAAGAGCAGTTATCAAAGGTATTTGAAATGAAAGATCTTGGTGAGTTACATTACTGCCTAGGTCTTGAAGTTTGGAGAAATGCAGGCAAAAATTCTGTTTGTCAGAGTAAGTATATCAGAGAAATACTTAAGAGATTTAAAATGGATCAGTGTAAGTCTTCTACTGTTCCCGTGCATCAAAATGTGAAACTTTCTTGTGATGACGGCTCGAAGGAGGTGAATGGCACTGTGTATAGACAGATGGTGTGTAGTCTGAATTATCTAACCACAACCAAACCTGATATTTCATATTCTGTGAGTGTGTTAAGTCAGTTCATGAAGAAACCTCATGAAAGCCATTGGAATGCAACAAAGGCAGTACTCAAGAATCTAAAAGGTACACTTGATTATGGTATTAAATATATTGATGCATTTGATGTTGAGTTGACAGGTTATTCAGATTTTGATTGTGCTGGCAATCTGGATGATCAAAGATCAACCACTGGATATGCGTTCAACATTGGATCCGGGATTGTTTCATGGAGTAGTAAACAGAAACTTACTGTATCTTTGTCTTCTACTGAAGAAAAATATAAAGCCTTGTGTGCAGCAACTTGTGAAGCTGTTTGGTTAAGAAGACTTATTCAAGATGTTGGAGAAGAACGAAATGAACCTACGATGATCAGATGTGATAATCAAATTTCAATCAATATTGCGAAGAATCTGATTTTTCATGCAAGGACAAAGCATGTTGAAGCTTAGTATCATTTTGTTCAAGAAAAGTTGCAGTCCAATGAAATAACTCTTGTGTATTGTAATACTAGTGAAAATGCTGCTGATATTTTCACTAAGCCTCTTGGAAATATTAAGTTTGAGTTATTTAGGAAGATGTTAGGTGTAGAAGTCAATCTATTCTCCATTAAGGGGGAGACTTGGAAATAATGGAGTAAGTGCCAGTTGTAAGCACTAGTTGTAAGCACCAGTTATAAGCTTCAGTTGCGAGAGTCAGTTGTAGGCATGTTAAGAGTCAGTTCTAGTTAAGAGTCTAGTTGTCTTTGGTTTGCATGTAACCAACTCGGTCGAGTCTTTTCCTATATAAGGATGTAATCCGTCTTCATTGAATAATACAGAAGTGAGCATAGCCTCACCATGTTATTTGTTTCGCATATTTTATCTGTCTTCACTTAAGGTCCTCAATCTTCGTCAGACTGACATAATGTCTCTTCCCCCTTGTATCGGAAACTTGAAACATTTTTCCTCCCTCCAACTATATGGATGCAGGGACATGAGTGAATTTCCCGAAACCATTGGTGACATGAAGGAGCTTCAAATCTTGGATGTTCATGGTTGTCAACAATTACAGTGGCATATTAACAAGGAATCCATACCCCTACCATTCTCGGCACCCGATCCCTTGAATAAGGGTTTATCCTATTTTGATAAGATCAAAGAGAATGCCTTCTTCCTCACGTTATTGTCATCTGACAAGAATCATAGTCTCTCCCGAGCCTACACATAAACTCCATAGAGGAAGCTGCAGATAAGTTCCATAGCACAGATAAAAATGAATAGAGACTGGGGCAGATCAGGATGAAGGAGTTGCTTCGAAGTTGTCGCTTGGAGTCAGTGGAGTATAAAACATGTGGAAGGAAATGATTCGGTGATTATCAATGAATAACTGATTACAAATGGCATGTTGGGATTGGACAAACGACTAGATGGAAACTTCTTATTGAGGTTGGATAGACGACGAAGGCTTGTATAGAAACCTCCCCTATAGAACACCTTCGGTGTAATTAATTTTCTAATAGATCTAGACCAACCAGAGACTATGCAATGGAAATCAGGCCAACATACAGGCCGGTTACTTCTCATCATCAGAGCTTTTTGCACTCCTGGGGCTGCCTCTTGACTTCTTGACCTTACAATATGGTGTCAATGTCTTCAGTTATTCATCCACTGACAATGATGTTGTCACACTGACCTATCGTGAAATGGTTTTGGGTCTTGTTTAAGTAGGTCTTGCAAATCCATTACTTGAACTATACGCTGCTTCTACTTGGTTATAAAAACCATCACTACTGCATTAGTTACCAAGATCTTGGGCTCACATCCACTCATAATTTAATAGTATTGCAAGAAAAAAATTTAAAAATAAAGATATACCATACAACATTAGAATACAAACCATGTTTTACTTGTCAATATCCTTCCTGAAGCATTCTTTTGCTTCTTTAAGATTCACTTTAACAGATGCATCATCTGGATATTTTGATTTCTGCTATACAAATAGACAAACTCAAGTTTAAAAACTTGTTTCTATATTACAAATAACTCCAAATAAGCGAAGTATATTTTCCAGCTACAAGATCCATCCAACATACCTAGCAGGTACAGAAATATTTTGCCTCTTTACATCGAAAATATACATTGTAGATCATTAGTGTCTTTGACTTTTCCAAATAAAAAAAACTTACCAGTTACATAATATCCAAAAATCAAGGGATATTTCGGCAAAAGTATGGATTATCCACATATTTATCTTCAATTAATCTTTTCAATCCTACTTCGAGGTTACATTTTGGAGAGGAAGGGAGTTGAGCTTGATCTGGTTCCTGTTCAAATATAACTGTTGCCGCACATTTTTCTCCATATCCTTTACATTCTGAATTTATCGGAGATTTCCCAGGGACAGAACTTGAATTATACAACTTCAATAAATTATACAACTTGAATTTCTCATCATATGGCTCTGTTGATCCGTAGCAGCCTAAATTTGAGCATTACTTTTCAATCCCTGTCTTTCAGTGTTTGTTTCTTCCTTGCCACGAGCACTACTATGCCGTGTCAGATTACTCTGGTGACCTGATTGCTTTATTTTGTAGTTTTGTTTTATTGTACATTGTTTTTCATTATTACCATCATCATATTCATCGTTCTCAGCCTTTCAGCAACACAAGGATCCACATTGATTTCATAAAACAATGTCACTAATGATCATAATCCATAGGCCATAAGAAATAAAACTAGTGTCTTCAGGAGTGAAACCATATTAATTTAAACACAAAAAATAGAGCATGTATTATGAAATACAACCAGTGTTGCTAGAGCACGAAGCGGAGTGCGAGTGGGAGTGCAATTTCCCAGAAAACCCTGGGGTTGTAATGTATAACGGCCCCCAACATGCATTAAAACCAAAATGTATCACAATGGGAACTCAATATAGTTTTCTTTTCTATAAACACATCAATTTTAGCACTGAATTACTAATGGATAAAGCTAACCTGGAAATATGTCGAAGAAAATTTTGCCAACATCAGACTCCAACTGACTGAATTTATGACACGAGTATTTGCCTCTTGCATACGGAAAATTCTTTAAAAGCTGTCCTTTATAAATTCCTCTTACCTTATTCATCTTAAACTCCCCTAAATGCTAGCAGTCAGACCCACCAATAAAATAGGGTCTTTGTTTGAAGCTTCGTTATTCCTCGCTCTCTGGGGTTTAAATGAATCTAGATGCAGTCAGCTGGGAAATCAGAAGCTCGTTTCAAGAAATTTAGATAGTATCATATCTGCGACCTGATAGTCAGACCCACTAATAAAACAGGGCCTTTGTTTTGAAGCTTCGTTATTCCTCCCTCCTTAGAGTTTTAATCAATCTAGATTCATTCAGTTGGGAAATCCGAAGCCCATTTCAAGCAATTTAGATTGTATCATATCTGTGACCTGATACTTTCCTCCTTTTCGAAGTCCATTAATAATGGAATTGTAAGTACTTGCATTCGGAAAAATACCTTTCTCTACTATTAAATCTAGTAACTGAGATACCTCATGATTATTTCCTTCCCTGCAATAGACTTCAATAAGTATATTATAGGTGACTGCATCAGGTATCAATCCACTTCCTGACATTTTTCTAAACAGATCTTTTGTCTCTGTATCGTGCCTGATTTGCAAAGACCATTTAGAAGTGCACTGCAGGTAACAACATCAGGACTCAACCCTGCTTGCCACATTTTACTGCACAAATCAAGAGCCTGTTCCAACCTTCCTTGCCTGCAATAGCCTTCAACCATCTTTGCAAAAGCAAAATCATCGTTGAACCTTGGTGGAAGGCCTCACATGACACCTTCTTCATTGTTGTTCCACAGCTCCATTGACAATGTAGTCATTTTGCACCATATAATTCTTTATCTTCTGAAAACAAGGGGCACCAATATATAATCGTATTCTCTCTCACATGTGTGTATCTTTTATTAGTCTCAAAGGTATTTTGAAGGGAATCATGGTTTCGAACAATGCAAGAAGTTGTCCTTCAACGAGCACATTGATCTCAAGCAATACCCGTCTGTCAAATTTCAATCCATAGGTTTGCCTTTCTTAGAGAAAGGATTCATTCAGTGCAGCTTGTAGTAGTTTCACTCTTCAAAATCCTTGAAAATTAGCATAGCACAAAACTTGTGGGTTCTTTTTACGTGGCACCAGATGCTTTTATTTGAAATAAAAGGAACGATCTTTCTAATCGTATGGGGTAAAGGCAATAGGCCATAGTCTTAGCTGATATACTAGATTTGGCGCATAAAACCGCTTCGTGGACACATAGTCTTATTCCTTGAGTTTTGGCCTCATGACATAGTATTTGTAGTAGTAGGATTCATATTAATGTGGAATGAAATCGTCAAAAAACGATATGCCATTGCCATCTTGACTTTAAGAGGGTATGTCAAAGACAATGTAATGTCCCCCACCTCTTAGAGAGGTGATGAGGAGACTCAGTGGCCTGGGCACCCCCACTAGGTCATAGTCTCACACTGAGAGGGGAAAAGTCAAGAAGTTAAAAGTTATATTTTTAAGTTGACTTAAGAAAGGAAAAGGATAAAGGAGTAAAAGATAACTCAACAGAAGAATAGAAGATTAACCCTAGGAGTTAACCTAACTTAGCAGAGAATTAGAAGGAAAAGTATAAGTAAGAGGCTGGGGTGCACCTATTATTCATTCTGGTTTTGGATTAGCATTTTTTATTGCTCTTGAGCATTCAGTTTGGGGGTTTTGCTGTACAAACCCTTTTGAGCAACCCAGTGGTGAAATATCCACTCACCTTGTTCCACAGCTTGGTCTCGGGGATGAAAGACTCTTCCACACCATTCTAGTCTCAGGGCCAGTTTATTGAGGGAGGTTTGATCCAGCTTATCCTGAGGGCCTGGGGCCATTCCGACAGTTGGGTTTTGTTTGCAGGGGCAGGACCATCAGTTTGAGAGATTTTCTGGAGGGTTATCATCATTCTACATTTGTCTGCAGATTGAGACGTCGTGGAGCCATAGGGGATGTCCTGTGATTCAGTAAAACTCAGATCTAGGGAGATATGCTTGAGATCTGAGCCCGAAACTTCTCCCACGGGATTCTCATAGCCCAATCTATATTCTTGGAGAGTTTTAGAGCATTTGGAGGCCTCCTTCATCAGGGACGAACCAGCTAGGTTTTCAGTCATCCAGTGGGGCACGCCATTCAGTGGAGAATTCAGATCTACGAGGTTTGAGAGTGGATTTGGGAATTTGGACATCTGGGTTCTCCTTACAGTTGCCTGATCAATCATTTGGCATATTTCTTGGGATGATTGGACACTTTTGGTAGCAGGGCAGAATTATTTAGGGCTTCAGCATCCTAGCAGGACATGGCACTTTCCAGCTTGGAGGTTGAGCATTAGTACGGCTCAGAACCAGCTGATTTAGTCTTCATTGTATATCCAGCCTTTGGAGGCTTATTTTGTATTCTCGGGAGCATTTTGTAGCAGCTATTATTCACATCAATAGTGGGATCATTTTGTTGTTAAACTACACCAAACTCTATAGATCACTAAAATATAGGATGTTTTGGACATATCCTTGTATGCACCTTCCAAGATACAGTGAGAATGTAGGTACCTTACACAAGTGAAATGCTATGTTTTATCCCTTTGCCTCATTAACTCAAAATCTAAAATCGGGAAACTGTGAATTGAGGTCCTCATCATCAATATATTCTTGATAATGATGTTGTGGTTGCTGAAAACCATGAATATCTAGTGCTCTCAAACTTATTTCTTTTGATTAGGACATCCCATAGTATCTACACTAGACTATAACTTTATTCGATCTCTTTTTCTATAGTGAATGCTTATACAACTAGAACCATTGTCTGGAATATAGCTTTGATAGTTCATATTCAACATTTTGATTTCATAGTCTTTTCACTACGTTGACAAGTAATGTTCTTTGTAAATGCTTGTTTTAATGAAATTTCTATTGATGATCAAATATCTCTTTGGAACAATTTTGTGGTGAGCAATTGCATTTGCCTTGAATTGATATTTGTTTACATTTTTTATTTTCAGAGATTGATATATGTTGTGACAATCTAAATTCTCTTATTGATCTATGAATAAAGTTTCTTGTTCTAACACCAACAAGTGAATCTTTATATAGGTCAATTGTGTTGGATTTGAACATATGAGTTGATTCACGACTGGCTAGGATACTGACATGCCCCATCAAATATTGTATTATATGAATTTGTACAATAGTAGAGTGGGACTTTAGAATGTTGTATGCCATGGAATTCATATTTTAAGAATAGTTCACAGGCTTCCTAGTATTTTTCTGAAACAGGTTTTTGCTTGTATCCAACAGGCACTTAGCTTAAGGGCCTTCTCTGATCACTTGTGGAAGTTGTAGGGTTGTGATTGCTTTGGGCAAATAGTCTCATTTGTAATGTGTCTAGTTAGAGTTTTGTCCCTATTCTTACATGTATATGGTATCAACAAAGAAATCACATTTGTTTAGCCATTGCTAACAAATAGTGCAGGGATGATCTTTTATCAAGTACAAGTCTTGTGTAATTTTTGGAATATCAATCTAATATAATATGCATTCTTAGTACCTACCTTCCACCATGCGGAAAAAAACTTTTCCTCATTTCTACTTTCATCCAAAATCCAGGTGCAGGAATTTATTGTAACCTGTCTATTTAAAAATGTTCTTATTGTATTTTAAGTTGATATTTATTTAGATGCAATTACCTAAACTGTTTTGATCTGTATTTCGACTTGTTTATTGCTCCATGCAATTTATTTTTTTTAAACAGATCATGTTAAAGAATTGTATTAATAGGCTGCGGCAAAGCTAACAACATCAAACCAGTCTACAATCAAGGCATATAGCCGAAGAATTTGGAGTATTTTGACATAAATTTCAAATTTTATTACCCTCTCTAGACCTTGTCTATGATCATCTAGACTGTATACATCCTTACAAAACTACCCTAGGCACCAAAATATATTAAAATACATTAGCTATCTATTGGGGCAGAGACTTGAGCAGTAACGAGTTAAGGGATGGGGAGTGGCCCCCTTACTCCATTTGTTTCAAATTCACCTTTGCTTATTCTTGATCTGTCTTAGCCCAAAGATCAACAAGGGGGTTGATATCTCTCTTGATATGCAAGAGATTTATTTCTCCAAATATTTCAACAATAGTCCTGATTCGTTGAAGGATGCCATTTAAAAGGTTTTTCTCCACTGTTTGTTTTTTGAGAATTGCTTTAACTATGAACATAGAATCACCAAAGATTGAAATATGAGAAATGTTATTCTCTTTGACTATTATTATCCCACATATAGAGAATATGGTTCGGATTTATTATTTTTAGTTCCAAGACCCCAGTCAAAGGTAGCCAACTTGTTTCTAGCAGGGTCAATGAGATCCCACCTACACCAGCTGGTCTAGGATTACCACAGGAGGCTCCATCGAAAAAAAGAAGATTCTTCATGTGTTCTTTCATCCACAATTTAAATTCATCCATTATTTTCCTTATAGCCCACTGAGGAGTTGAAGATGTTTTACTAGATGAGGAGAGGGAGGGAGTCTTCAAGAATAAATTTACCTTTTTTCATAAAGTTTGAGGCCTTGATCTTGCCATAGTGCTCGATGTTGCATTTATTCGGTGCATAAGGAAATCGCTTTGGCTGCACATTGTCTACGACTGATGGTTTCCTCTTGAAAGACTTTTTTATTCCAGGCCAACCATATTTCCCAGCGAATATATTTGGGCATTGTTATCCAGAGTTTATTTAGACCTGGTTTGTTCCTCGGGTTTCCATGATAATTCTTCCCCCAATTTTGAAAAAAATCTTATAAGAGAGTGTCTGGATTGTGAGGATAAATAGATTGCCAAGCACCAGATTCCATGTAGTTGTGGCATAGGGACATTGGGTGAACAGGTGGGGGATTGTTTCTTCATCTTAAGAGCAGAGGGAACATCATAAGGGCCCGACGATGCTCCTATTTTTCATATTTTCAACTATAAGAATATGCCCATGGACTAACAGCCAAATAAAATAATTTATTTTTGCTATGTTGTTGAACAACCTAGGACTAGCCAATGACATTGGAGAGAACTTAGTTCTTCTGGAAATATTCATATGCCACAAGATACTGCTATGGGGAATTATTGTTAGTAGCTCTCTTGCTAGTTCCTTCAGTTATGGCCTCATCTAGCTCATCTTGAATGATACAATCAGTGTTCTTCCATATTTGGTTATGTGGTTTGCACTATGCCTTGGTGCAAATAGTGAAACATGGTTCAATATAGTTGTCCTTGTCACCAATATGTAAATTTTCTTACAAAGTAGAGGCACAATTGGTGCCATCTTGAAGGGCTTTGTTCGACTTATTGTTATAGTATATACAAAAGTTTTCAATGGGTTTCTTAGCCAGAGCTCCATAAATCTATTTATTTTCCTGCCAATGGGTCCTCTTGTAGTATGTTTTCTTGTGATGTATTGTATTAAGCATTTCACACGAGCTTCTATAGAAGATGGAGAAGAGAAAGGGTCCTTTTTTTTTTTTATCGAAGCGATTAACACTATTTTAGCTTTGTACCTTCTTTCAATTTCCAAAGAAATTTTCTTTTCTTTTCTTTTCTTTAGAAATCCATCCTATCTCCAAGATATTTCTTATGGAAATGAAGAGCAAGACAACTCACCCTTTGCAAGAAGAATGAACAAAGAGGGAGCCCAAATATATTGGAAAATTGATAGAGAAGACCAAGATTTGTCAACAATAATAAGAAATTGTTTATGAATGACAACTTGCTAAGGAAATAAGCAAGGAAGATTGCTTGTATGTAGACAATGGAAATTTTGTTACAAATACTTATAAAAATAAGTTTGAAAAGAAGGAAAAGTGGCTTACTGAGGAAATATTAGGTGAGCTTCGTCAAGAATCAAATGATGTTACCAATAAAAGAAATATGCATAATTTTTACTATAACTTGCTCAAAAGAATGTAGCATTTRGAGTCTTATTTGCTAGGCGATACTAAGCTTGATATATCTAGTTTTAGTATAGGATTGGCAGTGGTATAACAACCTGAGTATGCCTCCTCTTCTGCCCATAACAGAACCTCATAAGCTATAATAGGTGACCATTAGGTCTGYTAAGAAATCTAGTTGACAATTAAATGTTTAAAAATAGTGGGATCATGGCAAGGGACGCTGAACAATAAGAATGAGACTATGTTTCCTATTTTCTTTGTTAAAGCGAAAAGGCCCAAGGACGGATGTGTATTTCTAGATGAAAAGAAGCACTTTGAAGTTCCTAATAAATTAGCACACACAACAAGCACTAAAATACTTCAATATTATTATGAGTAATCATCTTGAGATGTTTCTTAACCATTCAGGAAAAAATTACAAATCCCAATAGAATTACCTCCAGTGTTCCTAAAACATTTGAAATGAATCTTTGCAATTAAGGATAACTCTTTTTCACATTTTATTACATAAACTATTGCCCTCAATTTTACTACTCATCAATCATAGGTCGTTGCAAAAAGAATCCATCACTGATACCTCCCACATGATTCCTACGAGCATGCTATAACATGCACAAGCAACAAAGTAAATAGATTTTAGAAGAAACAGTAAGTATAGATTGACCTAAGATACCAAAATGGGGAAATAGGGTATAAGCTTCAGAGACACCACCTTCAAAATTTGAGGAAACATGAAAACAAGAGTATTATTATATTATATAATCTATAATGAGTTCAAAACTTCAAACATAGAAAATCTATAAACATCTCTTTTTCATATAGAGAAAAAGTGTAGATA
>JASDQU010736547.1:427512-472345 GCA_032191745.1 Picea mariana
CCTATTTATACTAAAAAGAAGCATCTAGAGGAAGATCCTTCTAGAAGCGGAAGCTTCTATTAGGTCTTCTTACATCCGCCTTATTCTATTTTATTGAAAGGTCTTATTAATATTGACCTTTATTACATCTGAATACATTGATCTACCTATGTGCGGGTTAGGACCTTAACATAATTGTAGGGAAATTGTATAAATTGGGACTAGATAGTATCCTCGGGAGATGTGTCTTGGACCATGAAAGAAAGGATATACTATGGGAGTGCCACAGTGGAGTTGTGGGACGTCATGTAGGAGGAAAGGCCATTGTGCAAAAAGTCCTCCAAGTTGGACTATGTTGGGAAACCCTCTTCAAGAACGCAAAGGTATATGATAGATCATGCGATATTTGTCAAAGAGTGGGAAATTCATCATGACAAGATGAATTACCACTTCAACCAGTTCAAGCTCTACAGGCATTTGAGAAGTGGGCGGTTGACTTCATTGGACCAATCAATCCCAAAGCTAAGAATTCAAAGTGTAGGTACATTATTACCGCAACTGACTACCTTACACATTGGGCTGTGGTAGCAGTTGYTCAGGATTAATCAATCGATACTACTGCTAGGTTCATTTTTGAGAATATTATCACTCTATTTGGATGTCYTAGAAGTCTAACCAGTGATCAAGGAGCTCATTTTATTAGTATCACTATAGCGAATCTTACARTACAGTTCTCAATCCAACATCACAAAAGAATCCCCTGCCACCCGCAAGCCAATGGAATGGTATATGCGTTCAACAAGATTCTGGAGAGAGGGTTAATGACAATTTATTGTACAAACAGGAAATATTGGGATGATGAGTTCTAACAATACTATGGGATTATAGGAAAACCACAAAGAAACTCCACAGGTTCCAGCTAGTTTATGGGAAAGAGGTTGCAGTCCCTACATAGTTCATCACTTCGAGTTTGTACATTGCACAGTTCACACACATGTTGAAGGAAGGATCAGTTGCGCAGAGACTCATGGGGTCACATGAAATTGAAGAGACCAGGTTTTTAGTGGTCTTCCATCAGTCAGTTGAGAAAGCAAGGCAAAAATCTTGGCATGAAATACACATTAAGACTAAACTATTTGTGCAAGGAGACAAGGTCTTATTCTATGATAATCGGTACCAGAAGTATACTAGAAAGTTGTGCATGCATTGGTTGGGACCATTTATAGTTGCCGATATCCGACCTTATAGAGAAGTCATACTTGCGCAATTGGATGGTATGTTGCGACTAGGATGGGTGAATGATGCTCGCCTGAAACCTTATAATAGTTAGATTTGAGTTTTCTACAATTTTTGTAAATTTAGTTAATAAAGTAGACGTGTGCAGAGTTACGTCGCGACATGTAGTTCATTTCATTTTTTTTAGGTGTTGGATGATGCATAACTTCTTACTCAGCAGCGTAGGATCAGAAGAGTAAAGAACCCATTAATGAGAGTCATTAATATGATGTGTACCCATTTGTGGTCGGAGGGAGAATGAATCCAAACACAATTTGAATCCATGTGCCACACGAACCCAATATAGTCATAACCCTTATTGCTATTACGGTACCCCATATGAGTTCAGTTAGGCCATTAAGCCACGATGTGTGAATATGGAATCAGTATTCACTCTGAGATTCCCATCTGTCAAACAAAAAGGTATGAAATCGACCATGTCCCTGTCCAACTTGCACAGTAAATGGTAGAATCGCCCAATAAGATTTACCTCGTTAACATGTCCCGTCGTACAACTCAAATCCAAGTTGCATCCATAGGGTCATGTTAAACAACAGTTATTACTAAAATTGCCAGCTAAGACCGAGTATAAGGCTCTGAGAGCTCATTGTAGAACGTATTGTTTTTCGAAATCACTTAGTGATTTTCAAATTCTACAGAGCGAGCGAACCTCAGTAATCTTGAGACCCATAGTTTTGACCACCAAATATTTGTTTCGCCACATAATTTTTCCATAATCTAGAACTCAATGCCGAGAGCTACAGGAAGTCGAAGTGCCATGTCCAAAGATGCAGTACCAAATGAGCACTGCGACCCCCGAGTTGAGGTCGTTGATGATCTCAAGGGAAAGGTGGAGCAGGTTAATATACTTGATATTGACTTAACATATCCAGTCTTGTTCCCTCATATGAGCATACACGCCTTCTAGAGTATCGATATAGACATGTTTGGAGGCATGCAGTTCACGCCAAAGCCCAAATTTATCAACCTCTTCAACTCAACAATCATGAACCTCAGGGAATTATCGATGTTTAGTACCACTAGCGAAGTTTTGCGGTGCACCAAGTTCTTGATCAGCAAGGTGCACGAGAGAAGTATCTGGTTGGATAGGTGGTATCCAATCCACGCCGAAGACATCCATCAACTTACTGGACTGTACCTCGAAGGAGAGGACCTGTCTGAAGGATTTTAGGGTCCCAATAAGCACAAAAAAAAGAAAGGGGAGCCTATCATCTATGAAAGTTTCCACACACAGAGGGGGGGCACAGAGCCAAAATCGACCCCATACTACCAGAGACAATCAGGAATGGTTGCTACATCATAGACAACAAAGTCATGAGGTTGTATTACAAGGGAGAATGCATGTTGGATGAATTTTCAATAACACATTTTTGCGCCAATTGCATCGTATTCAATTGATGTAGTTACCTATTGGAGGAACTACTCATGGCTTGTGAGGAAGCCTAGGAGAAGGCAGGCACCTTCACATATGGCTACCTGTTGTTGGCATTCATAATGCTCAAGTGGAAGCCACCTGCTGGAAGACCGTTGGTGCTAGCAGACAAGGGGTGCCTTGCAAAGATGTTTGAGCTCTAGAGTTCCAAGGTGGAATCAGAGAACATGACCTTAAAAAAAAAAATGTTCTCCAAGAGGTATAAAGGGCTCATCGACACATCATAGAGATTGTGCATTACGTAGGATCTCCTCAACTGCAACACGAGGAACATCGCTTTCAACATGAACCGACATCACACATTTATATGGACTAGGCATGCCAATAGGGAGGAATTCCATTTGAGGATGTTGTCATTCTACTTAGATGAGGAGACCTTTGACAAAGATGTAATGTCATGGCTGGGAGTTAAACGCAACCCACATAAGTCGGGGATGCACTACATTTTTCCTATCGAGATGCTAATGAATAAAGGAAAGGAATCAGGGGTAGGACCAAGCTCAGGCTCAGAGGCACTGAATAAAGAAGCTTCAGCACAAACGGACTCTGAGGAGGAGGAGGAAGAGATGAAACCACTAGAGTGGAAGAAAAGAACATTATCGATCTTCCCATAGCTGCGAGAGAAATCCATGTTGAGAGGTAAGGATGTCAGCAATATCTTGAGTGTTGCATTCATTATAGAACCAATGGAGAATAATTTCACAACAGGGGTCTCGTCGAGCAAAGTTTGGAATCACCAATCCCTTTCATCCACTGTTCCCCGCACTCGCTCAACAGTCTGAGTAACCCAGTCATACATATTCAGGAAAACCCTGAGCCTGACACCCTTCCATCCACCATCATCACTAATCACCCTCCATCACCACCACAATCGTAGACGCCACCCCCATAAACCACTAGTCCATCCCAAACTACTGATCTAGAGCCCATGCAACTTAATCCCTTAGAACTACCTAAGCCAGAACTCCCAAAAACAAGCCTAGAGTTACCTAATCAAAGACCAGAACTTTCTAGTCCAAATCCATAAGTATCAGAGAAGAGATTCTAGATGATTGGTCCAAACCTTGATGCCTAGGACCAACAGATTGTGCCTTTTATGTAGCATAAGGACACTCAAATGGTAGAGGAGTTGCAAGCTCAAATCCCCCAAAACATTTCCTCAACACCCAAGGTTGAGGGTGCCCAGGGAAGTGCAAATACAGAAGTAGAGCCACACAAAGAGAAGGATATACCAGAGTTTTAGAAGGAGCCAGATTCAACCTTTGGGCAGAGTGCAACATCCACGCAGGAATAGATGGATATGGTTCTCCAAAACCATCAATAGTGCAGAGAGTTGTTGCAACTCTACCTAGCCAGAAAAAAGGTTCTAACACTCCTGCCATCAACGTTGAGTTTGAGGCTTGTGCCAAGAGTGTCAACAGGAGAGGCGGAGATAGAGACCCCATCATAACATTCAATGACCAGTGGACTTCCACTACAGACCTGGCTACCCAGGGACATAGCCCTGTCTTTCGTTGACCTTTCATAGCGGCCAACAACACACTTAGTTGGAATGATGAGTGCATCAACTAATCAACTGGAGCAGAGGCTCCAGCAGGACGAGAGGTCCCCATAGTCCACGAGGGAGGAATCATTCCTTGCACAAGAATGTAGAAAACAATAAGAACATGCAAAGATCCAGGTCGATCACAGAATGGAAAGAGTTTAGGAAAGGCTTGTTGAAGTCTAGCCGGAAATTCGGAAGGTCACACCGCAATTGCTAGAATCCAGTGATGAAGGAGAGCTAGACCATCAGATTGAACTGCTCCAAGAAGCATGGTCACAATTGGCTAGTTGCATCGATCATATGGAAGTGAAGTTGCATAAGACTCAGTAGGAAGCAAAGCAACAACCTCAGAAGTTGCAAGATCCAATGGATAAGATAGTTCTAGAATGCAACAATTCCCGAGAAACAATACATAAGCGCACAGTTGAGTGCACAAAGATTTTCAGAGAAGTCAGCAATTGGATGGGAATCATCACTAGGAACAACCAAACCTTGGAGGATGCACATACCATAATATAGGTGTTGAATGAAGAAGTTGCAGCTACGATGGATCTACTGAAGAAACAATAGAAGTTTGATCAGATCCAACAAGCATACAATGGGTTGAACTCTATATTTGAGGTGCAATCCGTAGCTAAGAAGGCATTGCATGACTTATGGAATGTCATTCAGACAATTTATATGTAGATGYATCAAGTCGATGGAACAACAAATTTTGAATGGAACTCATTGGTCGCATCCAAGCCCAAGGGATGTGTTACAGATGCAACCCAAGAGTTYGTGGCAGAGGCCTCACTCCTTGCCAAGAAATGGAAGGATAAAGTTGGAAGCTTTCAAGAAGTGAAGAAGCGAGCCTTGGATTTGGTCCCAAATTTGGGCCCTTCCTTTGAAGAGGTAGAAGAAGAGAAAGTGAAAGGAGAAGAACATAAGAAAGAGGAAAAGGATGACAAGGGGAAACAACAATTTCTCCTAGAAGCTGCGAAACAGATGAGTACTTGAATCAAGGGAGATTCAAGGTTTGTGGTCAGAGCCTGTTGCACCCTTCATTTTTGGATGAGAAGTTGTGCAAGAAGGGATACAATCCTAGTTTTGGCCTAGTACAAGTTGCACAAGCTACAAAATAAGTTGGACAACAGAGCAAGGAGAAGTAAAAGAAATCAATTGAGAAAAAGACAACGCAATGCCAACAAAGAAAAAGCAGTTGAAACATAACAAGAAAGCGTGCAAGACAAATATAGAAGACATGACTTAACTTATATATAGGGATGAGTATGATTGTAAAGGGGTTCAGTTCAATTCTCCCCTTTTTGTTAGGTTCGACCATAGTTGTTGTTGTCTATTGTTGATAAGTCGGGTTTTGAGTTCTGTAATGTAATTTTTACACCATTTTGGGAATTAGAGCTTTGTGACATGGGTCTAAAGCCAAGAGTCTGTCACAAAGAACTACTTTGTATCTATGAGTTTGTAACTGATAAAGATCTCAAGATAATATATGAACAAGGATCCAAAATTTCAAAATATATCGTGTCATTCTGTGTTTATATTATTTCATTGTATCTTTATAGTACTTCTTTATGTTTCATAAGCTCCACATGATGTTTCTATACATGAATGCTTTACGCAACCTAAGTAGCTTCAGTTCTTGTGTATATGAGTTCAGATATGTTCTGTAGTTATATTTATTTCGCAAGATTAGGATGAATCTTGAAGGTTCTGTGAAACCACCTAAGTATTCTCCTTACCCTTCCCTATCCTTTTGTCTCAACAATGCTTTGGGTAAGACTTCTTCTCTTTGGAGGAGATGAAAATGCCAACACTCTAGACTACATGGTACCTTTTGTTGGTAACCTGATAAGGACCCTGGTATGATGAATCTTGTGCCAACATGGATCACAAATAATACAAAGGTTTTGGTCTGTGAAATGACTTTACTACATTTCTTATCAAAGATTAGAAAAATAGTGATAGGCGATGCTACCTCTGGTATATTGTACAATTGTCTACCCAAAGTAATAATAACACTGCAGGGTCTAGACTCATACACATCATGATGCTTACACAAATACGGTTGTCTTAAAAGAACATCACAAAATTCAAGGGGAGGAATATCACACAATACCTCATCTTTTAAAGGCTTGATGTCATAGGGTAGGCAACATTATTGGCTGACACGAAGATCTCTTCCTTGGTGAAGACAACCGATGGTGTATGGTTGCAGGTGCAGTTTCATTAGCAAGTCCAACCTCTTGATGACCTCTGTTGATATCAAGTTCTTCTGACTACCGCTATCGACAATGAAATGAAGCGGATCCCCCTTTACCTACATCTATGAGTGAAAGAGGTGTTCCCCGTCCTCTAGTTTTCTGGTTCACTTGTCTCAACTTTGGTGATAGTGATAGTGGCATTGGGTTCAACATAAATAATATGCTTCCCTCCCTCTGCATTTGATTCAGAATCATAATCGACCTCTGACTTGGAATACTTCATCTCGGCCACGAGTGACTGCTTGGAGCAACATTATTCAGTGTTGTGCCAAGGAAGTTTATGGTATTCACACCATTTTCTTGTGTCCTTGTTCATTTTCTCATTTCCCTTCTTATGTTGCGATTTGGACTGGTTGTCTTTAGAGTGTCCATATTTTCTCTTTCCCTTGTTGTGTGGGTTGGGGCCACTTTTTCCCTTCTTCGACTATGAGGAGTTTGTAGATACAAACTCTCACCTCTTCTGCTTAAATTTATGCTCGATCTTGACAACATATCTATAATTGTACCCAATGAGGCAATGTTCCGAAACTCCATTTTTTCTTGAGTGTATCTATGTAAACAACCATGATATTTGAGCACCAGATGTTTCTCAGAGTCTTTGATAACCAACTTGGTGCACAAGGTATGGAAAATATTGGTGAAATCTGGTATTGTCCGTTCCCTTTCTTGACACAGGGTGGTCCATCTGGTATACTAGTACTAGTAGCCTCCAACATGGTAGTACTGTTCTTTAATGAAATCCTTGAAGGAATCCCATGTAGGGGCAACCAAAAATATTGTAGATTCCTCTATGGCCCTTTTCTCAGAGTAAGTGTCCCACCATTCCTTAACATGGGGGATGAACTTGAGGAGTGAAAGAGTAATATTTTCTCTATCTAAAAAATTGTGGACTGAAAAATACCCTTCGAGAAGATTCAAACATTTATCTACAACATCTGCATCTATTAGTCCTTCAAATAATGGAATATCAAATTTTTTCTATACCTTGAAGGGGATTGCATGGCCGCTTGATGAAGATGCTTCTCATGTGATCATTCATCGAATGATCTGCACAAATTTTTCCATCATTTCGTTCCTTTGTTGTGCAAGGGCTTCCTCCAACAACATTTTAAAAGGATCTCCTACTCCATCACCTTTATTTTTTTCTTTCATGGGTTGTTGTCGGGCTCAACGTGGCTGATCTTGTAATGGCTTGATTGGTTCGAGTCCCAACTTCTTGTACCCACATCTTGTCGGTGACATGCACGAAGAAAAATAAATGAAGAGCAATCGCTTTAATACCATTGATCCATATTTTGGAGCGAAACGAACTGATTAATAGACTAAATACAATAATCACAGAGATATGAAGAACAACACAGATATCCAGTGAACAATATCTTCTATTGAATAAATGAAATAGGTTGAAATTTTAAAACTACAGAACTGAAACACTTGCTCAAATGGTGCTAGCTATCTTTGAGAATAGATGTGGCTTCTACATGTATTTTTCTGAGAAGAATGAATACAATGAGGCTCCATAGGCCTTTTTAACATTTCTCATGGATATGAAATGCCAAAAGATATGTAGGCCCCTATGAGTAAGTTGGTTCCTCAAATTCTCGGGGTCATAATGTTTGCATACGATCTCCATTTTAGGCACGTGATAGCCTGTTGGAAAGGTCTTTTCGAGAAATACACATTACGCCATAAAACTCTGACTCCATCTACAGGTTGACTACGGTGAGACAAAAAACAATTTCTAGGGCCGCAAAATGGACCTGGAAGTACAGTAATATGTGTTGACATGCAAACATACAAAATAAGCCAGTTGGATTAAATGGGAGGCCACTAGTATCCAACTGGAAGATGTGTAGGGCTTGAGATAGCCCTAGAAGTATAGAACCCACAATTATAAAGAAGTATAGAAGAAGGTACTGAAATAAAAACTATCTAGAGGAACTAGCTGGAATAGGTATATGGCCACCAATATCCACCTGGATCAATTCATGTCGAATAGAAATGACGAAGGAGACATATTCCCCAGGTATCTTATAGTGTCGACTGCCTCTGCCCAGAATTGTTTTGTGAGCCTAGCACCACTGAGCATGCGCCTTTCCTTATCCATCAACATTATGTTCATTCACTCAGAAAATCCATTTTGTTTTGGGGTATATGGTGTGGTATTTTGGCATGCTATGTCACATTTCATACATAACTGATCAAATTATTTTCCACAGAATTCACCACCATTGTCAGTACTCAGCACATTAATATTCTTATTTGTTTGGTTTTCTACAAGAGATTTAAACTGTTTAAATTTCTTTAAAACCTTTTATTTATTTCTTAGGAAATATATCCATGTCTTCCTAGAAAAATCATCTATGAAGGAGACATAATACAATGATCCACCAAGTGAAGGCATTGTAACTTGGCCAAACACATCACTATGCACCATTTCGAGAATCCCATTTTCACTTGTCACTCCAGATGGAAACCTCACCCAATTTTTTTTTCCATATATGCAATGTTCACAAAAGTTGACATCTAAACCACATTCTGAAAAACCTTTGACCATACCTTTGTTGTTCATAGATCGAAGTGATTTTTCTCCAATGTGTCCCATCCTCTCATGCCATAGCATGGTTGAGTCAATTTTATCCTGTCTTGTAGAGTTGGTTTGTACCAAATCAGCCCAATTCTGATCGAGTTGAGTCAAAATCGAATCGACTTCAGGAGAAATGATTTTGTTTCATCTATTCGAGTGAAAATGCCCTAATACATTTTATAGGGTTTCAATCTGAACTCCTTTCATTAAGACCATTGCACCTCTGACCATATTGTATGAATCCTTATGAAATAGAGTGTCTACCCAAACATCACTCATCTTACTGACAAATATAATATTTATTTCCAAACCTGGAATGTGTAGAACACCTAGAATGGTTTGTTTCCTCCCATCCAGGAGTACCAGTCAAAGTCTTCCTCATTTGACAATTTTGGTTTTCAAGTCGTTCCCCAAGAACACATCACCTCCATCATATTGTTCATACTCCCAGAACCATTATACATGTGGTGTCATATTATAGGATGCTCTTTATTTGATCAACCAAACACCTTGATCTGACTATGCACTAGTTGACTCCATGTAAACATCACCTCCCTTACTTGGGATTATCTTTCTCTTAGTCGATTTCTTCTCGTTGGATCCCGTACTAACTTCCATATCCCTCGAATTATAGTCCTTTTTGTAATTCCCCTCCTTATCGCATTTCCAACATATTCTTTTTGAATGAACTGGGGATTTATATCTACCCTTCGACTTATAATTTTTACCAGAGAATTTTCCTTTATATCTTTCAATTGATCGACCTCCCACCACTAAATCATCTTTGGTAAATCCTTCCATGTTCTTTATTCTCACTTCTTCTAACAGCAGAGAAGAAACCACATCTTCTAGAACTAGTCTGGTTTTATTACTCCCTATATGCATGCCTAATATATCCCAGGAGTATGGAAAATAAAATAGTATGCTTATACACTTCTCCTTCATAGTGATTTTAATATTCGTAGATGCTAACTGGATTTAAATGGTGTTAAATGCATTTAAATTTCAAGTTACTAAATTTTCATCACTCATTCTCAGAATATATAGTTTCTTTCTGAGAAAAAACTTGTTTACCAGAGATTTCAATAGGTATAATCTTCCCATCTTGTCCCATAATTTCTTGGAAGAATCTTTACCTGAGAGATTTAGTAGTACCGAATTTGAAAAATAAAGACAAATCGTACTTCTTTCTCTTCTTTCAATTTTCTCCCATTCTTCCATAGAAATGCATGTTGGTTGGGTGTTTGGACAGAACATTGTCCGTTGTTCTCTATCTACAAGAATATCTTCCATCTTAAGCTTCCAAAGATCAAAATTCTGGCCATTGAGTTTTCTATCTCTATTCTTGAACTGCTTGCCATTCTTTACCATGATCGTTAACACAATTTATGAACTTCTACTTGCTATCGATCCACCTCAACTTCAACCTTCGCTTGATTAAACTTGAATATAATTTCATTGCAAAGAATATAAAAACCCAACATGATCCACATGTACACCCTCCTCATCCACGATGTCTCCCAAATATTGGATTATGTGCATGCCAAAGGAACACTTCTCCAAATTGGAATATAACTTGTGTTGTCACAAGGTTCCCAATACCTATTGAATATGCTCCAGATGTTCCTCCCAAGTTTTGATGAATATGAGGATGTCATCCAAATATAAAACCAAAAAGGAGTTTGTGAATGGTCATAATACATCATCCATCATATGCATGAATGTGGTCGGCATAGTAGTCAAGCCGAAAGCCTTGAACAACCACTCAAATAGGGATTCTTTGGACTTGAAGGTTGTCTTCCACACATCATTTTTCTCAATCAACACCTGGTGGTAACTTGACTTCAGATCAATCTTACTGAAAAACTTGGCTCCCTTGAGCTGATCGAGAAGATCATCAATCCAAGGAATTGGATACTAGTTCTTGACTGTGATCTTCTTCAGGGCTCTATAATCAATACAAAGTCACCATGTCCCATCCTTCTTCCATACTACAACAATTGGGATCCCACAAGATGAGGATATTGGTGTGATGTGGCCCTTCATAATTAGCTCTTTGATCTAGCATTTGATTTCCTCATTCTCCATAAGATAACGCATGTATACAAGGTTGTTGGGTAGAGGATAAACATGTGTCAAATCAATTGAATTATTTACTTGATAGTGCATAGAAACCCTAATATGTGAGGAGAATATGTCTTTGTACGCCTAGACTATTTTTTCTGCCTATTGTTGTTAGGAAAAGAGACTTTGTGCATAGGTTTTGGTAGTTGCAGTGACCTTCCATTCACCTTTCGATCGAACCATATAGAGAAAAAATATACAGTATAATAAACCACCTTTATGAACTACTTCATAGAGATCAAAGAGACGACAGTGTTTGGGACTTCCTCTGGTACCCTATAGAGTTCATCTCCCAAAGTAATAATGACACTACAGAGCCTAGATTCAAAAATAACATTATGCTTCCACATAAATGTTTTTCCTAGAAAAACATCCAAAATTTTAGGTGGGGAAACATCACACAATACCTTGTATTTCAAGGGTTTGATGTCATAGTGCAGGAGACATTGCAGGATGAAGCGGATGTTTCTTCCTTGGGTGATCCAACCGATGATGTATGGTTGAGGATGTTGCTTCTTTTTCAAGTTCAACCTCTTGACAACCTTTGTTGAGATCAAGTTATTCTAGTTGCCATTGTAAACAATGAAATGGAGTGGGGTTCCCTTAAACCAAATATGTGAGTGGAAAATATCATTTCCCTCTTTAGGCTCCTTTGGTTCCTTTGGATGGAATTTTGTGGTAGCAATGGTGACACTAGGTTCTGCATCAATGATTTGTCTTCCCTTTTTTGGATCCGAATTAGAGTCTAAGCCGGCATATGATCATGGGTCTTTTGTCTCAGCCAACAAACATTGTTTGGAGTGACATCCATCAATATTGTGCCAAGGGATTTTGTGGAATTCACAACATTTTCCACTATCCTTCTTCGAATTCCCATTACCCTTATTTTTTGGTGGCTTGGGCTGGTTACCCTAGGGTTGGCCTTCCTTGCTCTATCCTTTTTCTTGGGAGTTAGGGATACCCTTACCATACCTTGTTTTTTGTGGATTTACAGATCCAAATTCCTGTTTTTTTCATAGATTTAATTTATACTCTATTTTGAGAGAGTATCGATAAGAAGCTCCCAATGACAAGATGTCCAAAATATCCATTTTAGCTTGGATGTACATGTTCATATCCCTAGAGTATTTTAGGACCATATCCTGCTCAGAGTCTTTGATACCCAACTTGGTGCGAAGGTATGGAAAATATTTGTGAACTCTGACACCGTTTGGCCCCTCTCTTAGCATAGCGTGGTCCATCTCATGTACTAGTCATCATAACTTACAACAATGTAATATTGTTCCTTGAGGGAATCAAAGAAATTCACCCAAGTGGGTCTTGGCCCGAAAATTCGAGACTCATCCTTAACATGTAGCTCATTGTAAGTCTCCCACCAATCTCTGACATGGGGAAAGGCCTTAAGGAGCATGAAGGTGATATTTTCACTATTGGAAAAATTGTGGACATAGAAATAACCCTCTTCCATATGTCACCATTTTCCCAAAGCATCAACATATATCGTGCCTTCAAATAAAGGAATATAAAATTTAACTTCTACCTTGAAGGGAATCACACCTCTGAAGTGATTGTTGGTTAAAGGTGCCTTCATTGTTGTCGACAGTCATCGAAGGATCTGGGAAAAGTTATATGTCATATCATTCCTCTGTCATGCAAGGGATTCCTCAAGAAATAATTTGAAATGATATTTTGTCTTGTATCTTTGGCATTTGAAAGCGGTTTTCCTCAAGAGATACAAACTCAAGACCCAAATCTCTCTCCTCTGACCTAATACATCAACTTCCTAGGGTCGTAACTTTTTCATACGATCTTTGTTTTAGGCACATGATAGCTCGTTTGAAATAACTATCCAAGGAATACACATGTTTCCATCACACTCTATCTATTTCCTATAATTTGATTGTGGTGGTCCCAAAATACGTTGTTTAGGGACTCAAAATGGCCCCGGAAGTTTAGGACCCAAAAATCCAGAAAAAAAATTGCCAAAATGGAAATTGGTCTTTGATCTAGTGGAATAGGTGGGTGGCCACTGATATTAGTGGAAAATGGAAATTATTGACACTTCTAGTCTTCCATCATTCATGCACACTGAAACATGCAATTCCAATTGAAGTTATCTAAATAAATAAACTTTAAACCACGACCATCAGGTAGATTAATCGAATCCATTTTTAAATTTTATAGCTAAGCCAACTATGAGTTATAGGACTACATTAAATAATCAGTAAATACAGAATTTCCAAATGCGCCTACTTGAAAATTGAAAATGATTTTATTTTCATTTTCATATATACTTAAATTCAACATGGCTATCGTTGAGCGGATTTGTTTTCAAAGTTTTATCTCTGAGCAGTTCTATTGCACATTATTCTTGACTTAATATGGGTCTCATAAGGTAGATATGGTGTAATTCCATCGACACCAAAAATGACACTTGACATCTTCTATAATTGCAAATGCATGGACTTAATCATCATCAAGACAAACATCCTCACACTGCATTTCACATCATGTTTCCATGCAAATCTATAAAATTTCCTTGAGTTTTCAAATGTCAAAATATTCTTTAATTTGATTTCCATGGACAATAGAGTTAGGTCATGTTTTACGTTATAGATTATACAACTTCTATGACTAAAAGATAGTTTGTTTGAGTTGGTGAGTACTATCCATATCAAATCAAAATTGATCACATTGATATAATTTTTCACAAAGAATTAAACATTTTTTGTTTACCTACTCAACACTGATAAACATTCAGTGGGACAGGGTTTGGGGACACTTCTCCATGGTTTTCAAGTAATCATTAACGCTTATCAAGATATTGAACGATATTCTTTAGCATTCAACTTATTTGGAAGAATATAGATCGTAATATTATGATATTGATTCCCAAACCATATGGATATAATGAATTATAAACTCACCATGTAATTATGCCCATGGTTGTTAATTTTCCAACTCTCACACCATGCACGACTTCATTCTTAATCCTCAAATATGGATCAAATTTGAAATTTTTCAGACCTTGGATCATTAAATATAGATGCTAAAGCCAATATTTGGTGTATTTTCTGGTGGATCCTAAAATTAATTTTCACATCCTATTTAAAATTTCTCTCATCTTTTGGATGATTCTTATTAATTCTACACTTTCCAATGGACACGTAAAATTCAATTTTTGAATCTTTTATGAAGGGAAAGTTCAGAAATACCCTTCTCTGACAAGATGGAGCCCTTTCGAAGGGTTGTGATGGGTTCAAATTTGATTATTGATAGCCACAAATAATATTTTCTCTTTATATTTATGTCCATGTAAATATTTATCATCACAACTATAGTGCATATCTTTAAGTTGGCACTCCAGAATTTTAGCATAGGTTAAGTTATGGATGTTTAATACTCAAGAGGATGGAGAGGGATTGGTAGGGTGAGAAATAGTGGGAGAGGGATAGGAGAATAATTTTTTTATTTTTAATTTGATCATTCACCACCTTTTGGACCTCCCTATTTATTTGAGAGGATTCGAGTCAAGTAGTATTATGAATCATTAAGACATGGGCATGTATCTCTTCCTTTAGACCCCTTGTAAATAATTCCATGAAAATCATATCGTGCATGTCTTCAGTGCATATGGTGAGTTGCATAAAATATAAGATGAAATACTCAACTATAAAATATGAGTATCTGAAATAGTGAGTGTCGGTTTAAAAAATTTCATAGAGGTCTGAGAGAAATTGTGCCTAAGTGATATAACGTCGGTGGGAGTTACTATTCCATTGCTATCATTTAGTATCTAAATATAAGAGACCCATACATAGTTTCATTAATTAATTGATGATTACATGTAGATAAAAATAGTATTCCATCTAAGTGACCTAGCCTATGGGTTCAAAGCCATCAAATTTGTTAAGATCTGCTTTAGGGATCCCGTGCCACATTTGAGTAATAGGTTCTTGAAAAAATGGGGTAGAGTGAGGGTCCATTGGATTCAATTATTCAAATCCTTGATTTTAGGATGTTTGGTATTGGTAACACTTGGAGTGATTTTACATTACCATGAGTTTGGACAACGAGTCTAATGCTGAGTCTATTTTGGCTATATTTTTCACTGATGGAATTAAAATTTTATTGATAAAAGGAGTGGTTGTGCTTCATTTTGTGTGGTAAATCATCACATTAAGCTTTTTATGAGGAGACTCACATGGCCACCTCATAAGGTTTACTATCCATAGAGATCTAGGCCCACAAAAAAAGGTCTACTGGTGAGTGGTACCAAGCAAATCAACATTGCATTATGGGTCCATTGAGATAGAAATCAGGAAGTGGGGAAAGTGGATCCACCAAAATGACTTACTAGATAGTGGTAAAATGATGACTAGTGGGACATGAGAATTATACTAAGATAGGTCTCAAATAAGGGAGCACTTCAGACACAATTTGGTATTTATCCTTTAACTTATATATAGTTATACTCCCACTTGAATAATAATACATTGATAGAGTGGTCAAATTATCATTACTATAGTTTATGTAGGAATTTCATATATTGTTAGTAGGAATAAGAGTTTCTAGTGATAGAATGTAGAGATTCTCCATGTAGCCATTTATGTAGGAAGTTTGTGGTCTGAAAGTAGAGAGTAGTGTTTTGAGGCTCTGAAGGGAAAGGGAGTGTCAGGTTTTATACCTCTCTGATATATGTGTAGGTTTGAATAATAGTGCTTGGTCCAATTTATCAAGGGAGTAAAAAAGAATGCTCAAACATACCATTATTCATACTACCTGATTACCCAGCTACTAGAGAGTAGTCCTCCCAAGTGTTGTTCTTGGTGCCACTATAGAAGAAATATGATCAACTGACTTATCTAAACATAGTTTTGGGAAAATGTTGTAGGGGATAGTATACTTTGTCAACTAGACCCGATGATTGACTAAGAATTAGTAGGTAGACCATCAAAGTCAGAAGTAGAGTTCGTTCGAAGTATCTATTAACCGACTGAACCAAGAAGTTAAATAGTTACAACTTCTTGAAAGGAGTATAAATATATAATCACATGAAATCTCAAGTAGATTCATGGGAGAGGTTCTATACAATTAGGTTGTGCTACTATATCATACAATAAAGGATTGTTCTTTGGGTTCTCATTACTTGTGTATGTCTTGTGTATGTATCTTCTATGATGTCTATGTAAGGATCTACCGGTAAATCTCCCTGTTTTTCCCTAGATTACATCATTGGTTCCATTGCCAGTAGTACTAGACTTTGGCATGTATAAATTTTCATAAATGCTAGCTCTACAAGACATATGTGAATGGTGGGAGTGAAAAATTGAGAACTACATCAAAAATTATGCAAGAAGGAATAACCTCTCACTAGAAAAAGAATGATCGCGATTGTTTTAAGAGACACATGAAATATTCCTTGAAGCTATCCAATAATCCATGTTCCAGCACATCAATAGATCAGGTAATGCATAATATTACAGCCAACAAGAATTTGGGCCTAAATTTGTCGAATAGAGTAAGAACGAATCTTCATGACTAGCTTGAAATAATTATTGAAGACTATATTTTAGAACAAGCCATTGAAGATCGAATGTCTCTCGATAAAATAAAAAAAAATGTTTACACTGAATTGCACGAAGCATTTTTGTGCATAGTTTCGACACTTCTTCATAAATTCCTCCTTGAAAAGGTAGTCGGTGAAATTTTTGAATACCAACCTAGACTAGGCACACCATTACCAAATAGTAATTTCCAAGAAAGAGACGAATAATGGGAAGGATTTCTTGATGCAAAGTGAAAATATGCAAGAGAATCCTAGGACTATTTATTGGATAAATAAACATGACTAATGCTATCGACCTAGAGTAATTTAGGTCAGAAATGGGGTGTTAGTCACAAATGTGAGATGCCATAAAGAAATCATACCTGAATCAGTGTTTTCCAAACCTAAATGTCGTCAAGAGGGAAGAAATAACATAAGTAGTCCATGGATAACCAGAAATTAGAACAAGATAAAAGGAAAAAGAAAAGAGGAAAACTTTGTAACCAGTGTAACAACAAAAAGTTGAATAGAAAAATGAGCGGGGAGGGTCATTCTGATAGACCACGTGATTAGACTGAGTCCGAAATAGATTGACCAGAGCTAGAAATAACAGTAGCCTCGGAAACCCTCAACATAAGGAGCGATCAAAAAATAAACATCCATTGACCAGACAATGAATTGGAAATAATGGACTACAAATAATCTCGACCAGTTATACAAACTTCCCCCGCACTGGAAACCAACCTGTGAATAAGGGAATTTCTTCAATGGAGACCTCATATCGATGACCAATCTACAATATTATGGTACATAATGGATGATCATGGAAACCTACGAGACACACTCACTGTCAATATAGAACGAAATGAATTTGACAATATTCTCATCCAAATTAAGTATCTCACCGAATCAACCCCCCTGCCAAATCTAATTTTAAAATAAGAAATTGATTTTAGTTGGAATGTTGGTTATTCAAATATAAAGATCAAATCTATCAAAACAAGGAGGCATTCTCTATACTTAATAAGAAACAACTATTTCTCAAGTACCATCCAGTAAAGGAGGAAAAAAAAACTAACAGAGGATTTGACAACTCAATCTAAAGTTATGGTAGCTCAAATACCAACAAAACCAAGCATTCCTAGAAAGAAATTCAAAATGGGATTTAAACACATCCCAATTTATGAAGGAGAGGAGGACCCAAAATGCCATTGGTTTGTGTGCGAAAAAATCTAGGATGTTGCTGACATTACATATGAAGACAAGAAAATGTCACAATTGAGAGCTACGCTATGGCACTGCACTTTAACATGGTTTATGAAATTCACAGAAAAGAAAATTCGCTCAAAAGAAGAAAAAAAGAATATATTCTTAACATTTTTTAAAATTCAGGATGTTACACATCTAGCAACCCAAAATTTAAAAGAAATAAAACAAAGACTGGGTGAGTTGGTAAGAGAGTATGATAAAAGATTCAAATACCTCTTAAGCCAAATTTTGACAACAATTGACCAGATCTTGTTGGTCTAGTGGTATGTAGTCAGGCTACTCCGATGAATATGTTCTTTGTTATTCTTATACGAGATAAATTGTTGTGAAGATGTGTTACAGAAATCACAATGAGTTGAGTCATATGATGATGGCCCATAAAATTATTCGACAACTAAGAGACTTGAGGCGGAAACAAAAGATTTACAACAAACAATAAAAAAGTATCTATATGATGGAATGAAGTATGATGTACTACATGCCTTGTGGAAGCACATACGAAGGATAATTTTCCCCTCACCGAGCACACAACAACAATAGACGTTCATCAAATACAAGATCAAAAATATCGTAACATATGTCAATGCTTGACTAATCACACTGTACATGATTTTCCACACAATCTGAAAAACACAAAGTGGTGTCATATCTATGAATCTTCTAATAACCAAACATCAAAATTCCATCTAAACGCTCAGAATCAGACTATTGTACGAATATTCTACCATGTAGAAATCACCGATCAAGAAAAGAATTATGGTCAAAGAGAAGACTACTATGGTCATGGTCGCGGTTGAGGAGGAAATCACAGATTCATATGTCGAGGTTGAGGTCATGGATGACCATACTATTTCAATTGCTAGAAAGATTATCACATCATTCCATATTTCCCTATAAAAGATAGAATTGATTTGAAATTTTCCAATATATGTGATGTTTGAGACCACTCTTTAGAAGACTACCCAATAGTACTTGAAAAAATCATGACAAGAAAAAATGTCAATATACTACATGCAACATCCAAGCAGGAGGTGATGAACTCAAAAAACTTACATGTCATTAGAAGGTTGGGTGAAGGATGAGATATTAACACTCCACTACAAGATCACCAAAGAAGGAAAGTTAATACCTTCCCAAATCCAAAAAAATAAGAGAAAATCATGAGAGAAGCTATTAATTTATTAAATAATTCCATAGAAGATCAATAAAAATTGGGAAGACGAAATGAAGACACCGTCCAAGAATTTTTGCAGCTCCTAAAAGAAAAACATTCAGTAGGCTTCCTATTGGACCTATTCAACCTATTATGCAAATACACAGATGGTCAAAGACTGAACAAGGATGCAAAGAACCTCTCTTATAAACATAAATATTATGATCCATGAGTTAACTTGGATATTAAGTGAAGGATGGTCAATCAGGTGGTCATTGATTTTGGATATCAAGTAAATATTTTTCCAAGAGAAACATGGATACGAATGGGTCAACCCACCCAAGTGCCCACGATGAACTATCTTAAATTAGTCGATCAAATATTAATAGAATCGATTGGAATATGATAAATGTAGAAACTCAAATTATGGGAATACTGACTTCGTTTTACTTTGAAGTAATTGAAATCATTAAATTAATGACAGCATATGCATCTCTTTTCAGTCGACCATGGGGTTGAAAAATTAAAGCAACTATCTCCGTTGAAAGAGATAGAATTAAGTTCAAAGGGAGTGGGAGGAAAATAGTCATTCCTTTGGATCCAAAGGAAGGAAAACCATGGATGGAGTTATGGGATGAAGATCAATAAGCCTAGTTCATGTACCAGATAAATAACAAACAAAGAGATTATGTAGAACTGACTATAGAAGGAGAAATTTTGAGAGAATCTCCCATGTCGTTCGAGCATAATTCTAACTCCAATTTATATAACTAGAAAATTGATAATTATGAAGCACATGAGAAAGATTTTTGGTCTATTGAAATCATTCCAAAAAAACATCTGAGGATGTGCTACTCACTCCAGGCTATACCAAATGTATATGAATAAAAAAATCAACAAACTCCCACTCTTATACTGATCGAAAATCAAATAAGAAAACCCTTACGATATAATGAACGATATGAACCTTTAACTCATGTCGATGAAGTAGAAAAATCCATAGGAGATCAAGGGAGGATGCAAAGCCTTCTGGAAACCTTCACAGGCCAAGCTGCAATATGGTGCGAAGCACATTCCCACAGATTACAAACATGGACGATTGTGTCTGCGTACTTCATCAAACGATTCAGAGATAATGAATTATCCAAATCCATGGATATACCCACCTTTAGAATTGGGTACATGCTAGTAGAGTATATTCAACGCTGTGAAAAAAAGTGGCAAAAAATATGATATAAATATTAAAGGGTGTGGCCCCATATTTTTCCAAGTACATTAGATTAAATACCAAATAAATGGTATTATATTGAAGAATCTTGCGACCATACATCAAACTGAGCTGAAATTAAATAAAATTTTGTGCAAGACTTTGAATTTAATCCATAAGGGGAACACCTGAGAGATCCAGCACAACAAATAAAAATCTTTCTAGAAAATCCATCACCAATTTTACAAAAGGAAAAATCAAAGATGTTGGTCAATTTAGGATCAACATCAACTTGCATTTTTTTGTCGATAGAAAACAAAGAAATCCTAACAGCATGGAGGATCGACATGGAAAATATAAAATGGCTAGGACAAAGATTCCAGTGGAAAAAATACCACCAAGCATTGCAAAACCATGTGAATTCAATGTTAAATATAGCCACGGAACAAAAACAAGACCATGAACAACCCAACTTACCAAAAATCTTCACAAAAATTGAAGAAGGATAATGCTACCTTGACGAAGAGAAACCACCAGAATGGATGGATGTGAAAATCAAAACAAAACAAATCGACATATCAAATGATGATCGACAAAAAATGGTACGAATAGGTAACTATTGGATCGACAAACAAACATCCGACATAGTCAACCTATTAAAAGAATATCAAGATGTTTTTGTGCATGACTAAAAGAACATGAAAGGACTTGTATAGGAAATGAGAGAAATGAATAATGAACTTATTCCAGGAGAAAAACCAATTAAAAAACGACCATACAAATTACCACAAAAATATAAATCAATCATCCAGAAAGAGATCGAAGGAATGATACAATGATCTGTATTATTTTCAACACAAAATGAGAGTGGAGATATAATAAAGAAATGTATAGATATATATGAGATATCCAATAATATAAAATAAATTTATCATAGATATAACCATAAACACATAGATACAGTGATACACAATTTCTATTAATGAGCAAAATGTACAAAACTGTAGAAATATAGAGTGAAAGGCTCATTGGAATGGTGGCAACTTATCTTTGAGAAGAGATGTGACAGCTACTCACATTCACAAGAATTTTATTACACTGAGGCTCTAAATGAATTTTTAACATAAAGAAAATCCAAAACCCTATCCTTGGACAATGAAGAGAAAATAGATTTGTGGACCCTGTTTTGGGTAGATTGGTGTATCAACCTCCTAGGGGCGTAACTTTGGCATACTATCTTCGTTTGGGGTGTATGATAGCGTGCTGGAAAGATATCACCGAGGAGATTTTTAGGGGGGCCTAAATCAAAGCCTTTGACTATCATTAAGGTGCTCTATCATGAAAATACTTCATTTAGGCCCTCAAAATGGCCCCAGATGTTTAGGAACTGAAAAACTGCTAAAAATAGTAAATTTCCAAAAGACTGTTTTGAGCGAGTTGAAAGAGGTGGGTGGCCACTGATATCCACCTGGATCAATCCTCCCTGATTAGAAATCAATAGTATCTGTTGCATTGATTTTCGAGGGGAGAGGTAAAAGTGCTTGTTGAATATGAACCTTGGTGAGCTTCTTGCCTTGCTGGAGAATTTGAACTTCTTGGTTTGTGCGAGGTTGTTGAGAACCTAATGAGATGACTGTGTATAGAAGGAATCCTTTCACTTTACTTCAATCTTTCTGATTTTCATCTTCTATATAGAAGGTTCTTGGACTAAGGCTTCAGTGGTTGCGGTGTTCTTCTGTTCACCTTTTGAACAGACTATGAAGAAGTAGAATTTTGTGGTATTAGATACTACCTTGCAGCACTATTTAGGTGGGAAAGTAGTTGGAACTACCTATGGTATCTTGTAGAGATGCCCCTCGAAAGAAAAAATTACACTATGGGGTCTAGACTCATAAATATCATGATGCTTCCACATATATGGTTGGCCCAAAAGAACATCACATAAATCAAGTGGGGAAAAATCAAATAATACCTCATCCTTCAAGGGATGGATTCCATATGACAATTGAAACTATTGGCTGACATGGAGGTCTCATCTCCGATGAAGCCAATCGATGTTGTATGGTTGCGGGTGTGGTATTGTCAAAACTCCCAATTGTTTGATGACCTATGTTGATATGTGTTTATTCTGGCTTCATCTATCAATAGTAAAATGCAATGTGGTCCTCTTCACCCATATCTGTGAATGAAAAAGGCACTCCCTCTCTTCAGTATATATTGGTTCTTATAGTTGAATTGTTGCAGTTGCGACAGTAGAGGTGGGGTATGTGCCAATTATTTGTATTTTTCCATTTTTTTTGAATCATTGTTCGACTCCTTATATTTGATTATGGCCACCAATGACTGTTTTAAGTGACATTCATCGGTGTTTTGCCAGGGTATTTTGTGGAAATTGCACCACTTTCCAATGTCCTTATTTGTCTTTATGTTACCCTTTTTTCCATGTGGCTTGGAAGGGTTGTTGGAAGGATGCTTTTTAGGGCCGTGTTTGTCATGATTTGGTTATTGCGGATTTGGAGACCCAAAATATCGTGTGTTTTGGTTCTTAAATTTTTTCTCAATTTTGAAAACATATCAGTAAGGATCTCCGAGTGATGAGATGTCCAAAAATTCTATTTCAATTTGGATGTACCTATGTAGAGCCCCGCAGTATTTTAGAACCAAATTCCACTCATAATCGTTTATACCCATCTTGGTGCGCAAGGTATGGAAGGTGTTGGTCAAATCTAGCACTACTTCACCCCTCTCTTCACGCAGCATGGTCCATCTCATGCACTGGTCATCATAGTTATTGACAGCGTAATATTGTTCCTTGACTACATCCAAAAAAAATCCCAAGTGGGCTCGGCTCCATATATTCTAGAGTCCTCTATTCAACGTTTCTCCCAATAAGTTTCCCAACAATGTTTGACATGTGGGAGAGCCTTAAGGAGTGTGAAGCTGATATTTTCGCTGTCGAAAAAATTGTGAACAAAGAAATAACCTTCTAGAACATTTAACTTTTTTTCTAGGGCATCCACATCGATCTGGCCTTCAAATACGAGAATATCAAAATTCGCTTGTACCTTGAAAGGATATGTTCCTCAAAAGTGGTTTCTTTATGAAGATGCACCTATTTTTATTGGAAGACATTAAAGGATATCAGAAAAAATCTTCATCATTTCAACCCTCTATCGCATCAGAGCTTGCTTAAGAAAAAAATTGATAGAATTGTCTTCTCTGTCATTTTTATTTTCCGCAAGAGATACAATCTTGAGACCCAACTTGCTATAGTCGGACCTCATTAGGACATGCACTGAAAAATGATCAAGAGCATACTTCTCTGATACCACTAATCCAAATTATTTTTTTCATGAAATGAGAGAGAAAATATAATAAATAAATGTACATAGATATATCACATATCCAATAATATAACAATTTTTTATCATATATATAACCATAAACATAGAGATATAGTAATACACAATTTCTATTAATAAGCAAAATGTACAAAACTATAGAAATAGAGTTAAAGACCCGCTAGAATGGAGGCAACTTATCTCCGAGAAAGAGATGTGATAGCTACTCAAATTTGCAAGATGATGATTATAATGAGGCTCTAAATGGATTTTTAACATAAATAAAATCCAAAACCCTACCCTTGGAAGATGAAGAGCCAATACATTTGTGGACCATGTTTTGAGTAGTTTGATGTATCAACTTCCCGGAGGCATAACTTTGGCATACTATCTCTATTTGGGGTGCACGATAGTGCGCTGGAAATATATCATCGAGGAGATTCATTTTTGGGCCTCAATCAGAGCCTTTGGGTATCATTGAAGTGATCTATCCCAAAAATACTTCATTTAGGCCCACAAAATGGCCCCAGAAGTTTAGGAATCGAAAAACTACCAAAAATAGTTAATTTCTAGAAGATTGTTTTGAGCTAGTTGGAAGAGGTGGGTGGCCACCAATATCCAACTGGATCAATACTCAATCCATAGGAATAAATGGTTTCCATTGTGTTCAATTCCTGGGAGAGAGGTAAAAGCACTTGCTAAATCTGAACCTTAGTGAGCTACTTGCCTTGCTAGAGAATTTTTTTTGCTTGGTTTGTGGGAGGTTGTTGAGAAACTCATGAGATGATTGTGTGTAGAAGGAATATTTGTGATTTAATTCATTATTATTGACCTACATCTATTGGGTAGAAGGTTCTTGGATTAAGGATCCAGTGCTTGCGATGTTCTTCTGTTAACCTTTTGAATAGACTGTGAAGAAGTTGAATTTTGTAGTATGAGATACTACCTTGTAGAACTCTTTAGGTGGGACAATAGTTGGACATACCTTCGATATCCTATAGAGATGACTCCCCTGAGTAAAAATGACACTACGAGGTTGAGACTCATAAATAGCATGGATCTTTCACATATATGGATAGCCTAAAAGAACATCACAGACATCCAGTGGGAAAAAATCACATAATACCTCATCCTTGAAGGGTTGGATGCTATATGACAGTCGACATTGTTGGATGACATGAAGGTCACATCCCTGGAGATGCCAACTGTTGTTGCATGGTTGCGAGTATGGTTTTGTTGACAATCACAATTGTTTGATGACCTTTGCTAAGGTGAGTTTCTTCTCACTGCCTCTATCAAAAATGAAATGCGACAGGGTCACCTTCACCCACATACATGAATGAAAAAGGTGATCCCCCTCTACAAGATCTATTGGATCTTCTAGTTGAATTGTTGCAGTCGAGATAGTAGCAGTGGGGTGTGTGTCAATGATCTATCATTTTCCATTATTTTCTGAATCAGATTTTTAATTGTGGTTCGGCTCTTTATCTTTCATCTCAACCACCAATGACTATTTTGAGTGACATTCATCGGTGTTGTGCTAGGGGATTTTGTAGAAATTGCACCACCTTCCAGTTTCCTTCTTTGTCTTTCCATTACCCTTCTTTTTCGATGGCTTGGAATTTTTTTCTGAAGGTTGTTTTCTAGGGAATTCTTTGTCATTCTTTGGCTGTTGCGGATTTGCAGACCAGAACTCCCATTTTTTCCAGTGCTTAAATTTCTACTTGATTTTGACATCATATCGATAAGACACTCCCAACGATGAGATGTTTAGAAAATCAATTTCATTTTGAATGTACCTCTGTAGAGCCCCACAGTATTTTAGAACCAAATGTGACTCATGATATTTGATACCTAACTTGGTGCACAAGCTATGGAAGGTGTTGGTGAACTCTAGAACTACATGGCCCCTCTCTTGACATAGTGTGGTCCATCTCATATATTGGTCGTCATATTTACCAACAGGGTAATATTTTTCCTTGACCGCATCCCAAAAAAAATCCCAAGTGTGCTTGGCCCCATATATTCTAGACTCCTCTATGGAAATTTTATTCCAGTAAGTGTTATATCCCTAGAATACCCTACCTATGCATACATGGAATTGGCCCTTTTACTTACACCATTTGCAAAATTATTGTTGAGAATCTCTCTTAAAAATCCATTTTTTGGAGCATGTACGCACCCTGTTGCACTACTTCCCGCATACACACGGATGTTTCATGCTATACATCCCACATACATACATAGGCTGCATTCTAAAAAACTATTTTTACCTCCAAAAGTTGCAAAAAGTAAAAATTTGCAAGGAATTCAGTGGATTTTATAGGCTATTGATGGTTTCCCAACCATTTTACCCATTGTATCATGTCCCCAAACTGAATAACCATATTTTTTTCATATAAAAAGAGGTATTAGGGTATCATTCCAACATCAAGCAAGAGAACAAAGAAACTCTGCCAAAATCCCTTTCCCTTCTAGCCCAAGTTTTGTATCCCTTTCTGATATTTGGCCTCAACATTCCCTTTCATCCCTTTCTATTTATACAATCCCTTACCTTTTCCTAAAGAGATCAGTTGATTGTGAGAGGCATCATGGGAATGATGCACTTGGAACAACAATAAGAGGATCCTGGACCTGTTTCACAAAGCATCTGCTGATGAGAAGATTGTAATATTGTAATCTTTAGTTTGAATAAAAGAGTTATTTTCCTATCCCAATAAATTGCGTCTTAATATCTTTATTGATTACATGCATCTATGTTTATATCTAAAAGATAACATTGATAAGTAGAGATTCTGTATTTGTAGATTTGTTTTCCGAAGTGTTCTTGCAACTTAGCTTTGGGAGGAGACCCACAACCTGGGAAGCTACAAAGTTGAAGGAAGTCTACATTGAACATTAATGCCTAAGGTACACTTACCAATCTTCCTTCTTCTCTTTTGTCTTTTTGTTCAGATAGTTTGGGGTAGTTTAGGATTAGGACTATCTTTTAAGGGAAGTGAGTGCTTTGCCTATATTCTGACCCAGTATAGTAATAGGGGGATTTTCCCCACTAGTAGAATTGGAGACTTCACTGGGGAGTCTCTCTAGGGTCTTTGTGGGAGGTGTTTTTTCTTAATTGATTTTTTCAAAAAAGAAATTGAGCTTTTTAGGTTTGTTGAGTCAATTTAGGGTCTATGGTCACCTTCCGAGTGCCTACCATCTTTCCCTACCCAGTTAGTCTAACAAGTATTTTTCTTTTTGAAAGATCTCATAGGTGTACATGCCCTGCTTTGGCTCAGCATGTGTAGATATGCAGACTACATAGTAGACATCTCGCATACATACACATAATACTAGTGCAACAACCCATGTCTCTATGTCTTGAAAGTTTTTTTTTTTTTTTAAATAGAAGTTTTTCTCTTTCCTGATAGAAGCCTTAGGATTCTAAGGCCTTTCTTGGACTTAACAGGGTCTTTGTTAGTGGTTTTAGTTTGGGTTAAAGATTTGGTTTTAACTTGTTTCTTGATCTTCTTTTGTTTTCCTTAGAGGTTTAGAGTGAGCTTTCAAGTTTTAGATACTCATCTGGGTTCTTTTGAATCCATGCATTTACGTAGTTAGCCTAGGGTATATGTTAATATTGGTTTTTCTTTTATCTTTATCCCATTTTATTCTTTGAAAAAACAAAAATCACTTACTTTTTTTTTTCTTGTTTAAGCATTTAAAAAAAATATCAAAAACAATTTGTTGCATGTAATTATGCACCTAGTTTGGTAAAGTAGTGTAGGTTGCCTATTTGCAAAAGAAAAGAGTTTTAGTTTCAAAGTTCTTTCTTGTTTTCCTGAAAGTATAAGTATTTTTTCATCATGAAATGAAAAAACTCTTTTTAGGAAACTTTCGATTATAAGATCTTGGAACATTGTTTTGAAAAGTTGACATTCATAAATATTTTAAATTCTTTTTCTTTAAATTTGAGGTATCTAGTTTTCTTTGTCATATAAATGATCTAAAGTTTTCTTCTTTTTGGTCTCTTCCAAACTCCAAAATTTTCACATCCATATCCTATGAGTAAATCAATCCCATAAAATCAACGTTTAACTTAAAATCTATTAGAATTTTTGTTCTTAGGGTTCACCAGCTAGTTTAGGATTTTAGGTCCTTGAAATAGGTGTGAAGAAGAAACTCTTAAAGGCCATCTAAACAAACATTGGAGTCTGCAATAAGGAGTGTATAAAGTCCAATGTCGTAAGAGTTATTCGGGACCCCCCTATAACACAGGGGATAAACACGAGGTCACATAAGGAAAGGTAGAGGAGATAACCCCTCCAAAGCCAAACCGAATGTAGTGGAGATTGTATATTGAGGGTCTTTCTTAGGAATCAAACTGATCACATTTGACTACAGAGCCTCATGGAACTCAAATTCATTCGATATCCTTAGTTCTCTTTCGGACCAATTTCCTTTGGTACCCTTGAAGGGCTTCATACTTTGTTATCCTCCTCATTACAATCATCCTGAATGTTGACTATACCTGCTTGGTGACTGAATACGAGTTGGAAACCTAGTTGCCTATTTTTACAAACTTACACAAGTGACTGTGGGGGTATACCACACTACCTAGGGTGGAAGTTGGATCACTCTTTAGATAGTATACCCGAAGGGTTCTTCCATGTTCGAGTTTCACTTGCATCAGTAAGTTTCTCTAGTGTCGATTGGCGTAACTATCCTTCCAACTAGTTAGTTGTCTACTTGATTTTCATTTAGGAAATTTTAGTGTGTTCTCTGTGATTCATGCTAGCTAAACCTTACAGTCTTGGTTGATCATTTCACAAAGTGGAGTATCAACAAATATGTCGTTCATGTAGGCTTCAGGGCTTGTCAACAGTTACTTTGGAGCCACATACACCACCACTGAGGTGCAACTGAGATCATGAAGGATCGTTCAAAGATACCAAGTCTTAGGAAAATGTACCTAAGACATCTCTAAGAAAATAATTTCTTTCTCCAAATGAATCCATCATTTATGAACTCGATACTGAAGGTTTCAGGCTAGCAAATCCTCCGATCACCTACTTATCGATGTTGCTTCTAATTCAGATAGTTCCCCCCCAAGGTGACTTTTGATAAATGCGAGTTTATTTAGCGAGTGACGATGGATTAAAATGTTGCTACTTATTCAGGGATTCCTCATACTCCCATTATGACTTCCACTGGAGGGGGAATTTTACCTCCTCCCCCAACTCCTCTTGTCAGGACCATGGCTATCCCGATGCCCACAACTTCAAGTAGTGGTTAGACTCCTTTGACAATGTTAACACTGTATAATTTTTTCTTTTACAATGCTCATTTCTTCAATACTTCTCTATGTTATTTCCAGTCTCATTCAAACAAACTATTGAAATATGAAAGGCTGTGAAAAAATTTAGTCTTCCAAAAGAAGAGATTATGAGCATCTCCACACGCAAATGCTAATGAGTGGGAATCCTCTAAAGAGTTTTAAAATTGTATAAGGCATATTTTGATAAAAAAAAATTAGCCACAAAATCATTCTATTATAGGTGTTCCAGAACAAGGAAAGGGAAGCTCAATATCCTCAACCAAGAAGAAGAGTTCATATATATAAGGTCATCACAAGTTTTGTTTATTTTATGGAAATATTTTTCACTATCATAAAGTGGAAAGTGTAATGGTGATAAAAGGAGTGAGTGTTTTTGTCAAGTGCAATATTTGTTGTAGTATTTTACATTCTTTTATACCCCTAATTTACAAAAGGATGAAAAGAAAAAAACCATCATCTAAACCATCTCTGTAGTATTTGCTAAGAATTGTCATGTACAACACTTGCATAGAAAATTTGCTATGCAAGTATTGTAAGTACATATAGATCGAAAGGAAATCATGAGGTGAATGGAAAATAATTTTTGAGGAAAACACGGGTCACCCAGTCACTTGCTTCCACCTAGATCTGCACGAATTACAAAAAAAATGAGTTTTTTACGCAAGTTTGCTATGCAACTGTTGTAGGTTGCAGTTACACAACATGGACGCTACGCAAATGACAATTTTCCAATCAACTTCTAGATCACTTCCTAAGAAACTCAAGAGGATTTTGGAAATAACAGAGAGGTTTTTATCAATAATGATCTCAATAACAAAAAACTCTCTCAATTTTTACACAGTTATCATATTTTGAGAGATTCAAATGAATATTTATGGTCCATTTTTCTAGATTTTAGCATTTTATGTTTTCTTGTTTTAGTCATCATCTTTGGGCGCAGATTCTGAGGAGATGGAGAATAATTTTTGAAAACAAAAAGATGTTTTTGTCAATCGTGGACCCAATAACAAAAACCTCTTTTAGTGTTTATACATGTGTTATTATTTGGAATATATGAAATTATATTTGAAGCATGTTTTCTATAATTTTACCAAGCAAGATTTGCTGACAAAGTTCTAGAATATTTGAAATTTGACTTGATGATCCTCCAACTCAACAAGGTGGATCCAAAATCGATATGGATATTTAATTTTGGATACTCTCCTATCATATCTGATGATTTTCTCTTCAGTTGGTCAAAAAGCAAACCCTAGATAGTAGGATATGAGCATAGTTTTGGCATATATTATTTCATAAGCTATTGTAACAAGTATCTATGTTTTGCAAAGAGGGATTTTGACCTCCTGCATCTATAATATGATATATATATATATATATATATATATATATATATATTATCACTTTGAAGGTGCAAAGAAGGGGCAAGTTGGAAGACATATAAACATTTTGATCTTCATTGTAATTTTCTGAATCTAAAAGAAATGCAAATGCAGAAGTCCCGAACTCTTATGAAAATGATTCTAATGGTGGTGATATGAATATTTTTCTCTTATCTTTAATTGTATTTCTTCTGTACTTATTTTCAACTTCACCTTTCTTCTGTTTAAATTGGATAATTAAGGTTCTAGAATTCATCAAATGATGCTCTAGACTTAAGAGATTTAAACTTTGTTTATCTTCTTAACTAAGGTCATATTTCATCTTTCATGGTGCTCTGATTTTGTTATGTGTTTTTGTTCCTCTTTCACCCTACATAATCAAAATGAAAACTGAAATTTCATCACTATATTTATCCTTTGTTCCTCTAAGAGTTCTACCTACCATTCATTATTTTCTTTTGTTTTCAGAGGTTGACTCCATATCCCTAGAGATACTATACCTCCTTTCCAACAAATCTTGAAAAAACTAACTCAATCATCTAAACCTAGTCATCAGTTAAAAAAAACTCTATCTATATGAGATCAAGTCTCAGAGAGAGCCCTCTCTCCATTGGAAGGGCCATCTTATAGTATTAAACTTGGTTTGTAGGTTACCTTTGTAGATTGTTTCTTGAGCCCAACAATTTACTTAGTGATAACATTTTGGCATCGTTGTTAGGGATGAAATTGAAAATTTTCCCTGGGAAAGAACGAAAAAGTTTCATATTTGATTATCGATGGTGAACAACAGTCAGACACAACAAGGATGTACCATTCACTTGGAGACTCCATTGTTGGCTGAATCTAGAAACAAAGTCTCACCAGCAAATTCACTGGTTCAATATGAATTCTCAAAATATAAGGTATGCACCCATTAATCGTTCTCATATTCAAGGCTTTCCAAATCGAATGCCTTGCATAGATTGACAAAAATATTTGCCAAAAGTCATATATCGGGAAGGATATGATGGTTCTCTTCATCTTATCAAATTTCATATGCATTCAAAGAAGCTTAAAGTTGAATGGCATGAATATTGTCTTATGAATCTATTTATGGTGACCTTAGAAGGAAGGGCAAGATCCTATTATGAGAAGCTGCCACCTTCTAGTATTTATTCTCTTAAATATTTCCATTTAGTTTTCTATGAGCATTATCAATAATCCTACTCATCTTTAACAATGGTTGAAAACTGTTGTGAGTATTTTGAGAAGTTCATTGAACATCTGAAAAACATGTATGGTGATGAGGATTTTATGGAAGATGAAATACTGGAAGCCATTTATGAAAATCCTTTTCAACATCAAGAACAAAAAACATAAATTTATCCCTTGACTGAAAATCAAACCAATCAGCATCTTGATGTAGACAGTCCTATTCCTTCTCTTGAACTTGATGATCATTTTCAACAAGATTTCCAGCAAGATAAAGTACTTCAAAGCTATCTTTCTTCCTCTGAGAATGATGTGATTTTTTATATTTCAAGTGGTTTAGACAGGGATGAATAAAGTCAAATATTTTTTCCGTCAGATCGTTCATTCCTTGAATCTTTACTTGAAGAAGAATCTTGTGAAAATCAGGATTTTGAAAATACATACATGGAATCTTTAGGTAATGAATTAACTAATGATGATAATCATCTATTTTTGCAAGGAAGTGATGAGAAAGAATTTATTTTCCTTGATTCTTTGGGAAATCAAAATGATATTTTTCCTCTTGAAGAACATGAAAAATCATTTTTAGATACATCTGAACTACATGAGGAATCGAATAAGCAAGCAACAGTTGTTCCATTTGAAGCTTATCATAAGCATTCCAAACCTTTACTTGTGGATAACATGAATGGATATTTTATTAAACAAACTGATGTTTCTTCTTCTGAAAAATGGTTTTAATTCTCATGATGGAAATAAACAAGATACAGAAAAAGTCATTCAAGGTTCAATTTTTTTTAAAGTCCATCCAAATGAAAGGCTTAATGAAATGGAAATATTAGTCATTATATACAAAGACAACTTTATTCTTGTTGTTGATAGAGGAGAGTTAATAATTCATGGTCTTGGAGATCCTTTTGCAAGTATGTTGCAGTCATCAGAGAAAGAGAATTTTGTGACATTTCTAGAAACAATTAGTGGAAATTTTTCAAAAGGGATGAATCTTGGAGATGGATTTAATTTCAATGGTGAGATGTTGCTATTTAAGTTTTTCTTTTCACTTGAAGAATTTGAATGTCTTCTCTAGTAAATAATTCAACTAATTGATTGGTTGCATTTTCACTTTAGTATTACTTGATTCAACAATGTTTTTATAAATATAGAGTAGGATTTAGTGTGTAAATAAGATTGTAGGTCAAGCATTTTTTAGTTGGGGTTTTTCACAGTGTGTGTGTTCAGGTTGAACTAGTAATATGCATCATTCAGTTTTTAGTTTGAATTTTTTCTTCAGTTGCAAGAAATTTTGTTGGAAATATCATTGTACAAGTTGCAGAATTGATATTGGGAGCATCCAAATGGAGATTCAAATGAATCTTTATGGTTCATTTTTCCATATTTTAGCATTTAATGTTTTCCTATTTTAGTCATCATATTTGGGCGCAGATTCTGAGGATATGGAGAAGAATACTTGAAAACCAAAAGAGGTTTTTTTCAATAACAAACCCAATAATAACAACCTCTTTTATGTTTTACACAGGAGTTATTATTTGGAATATATGAAATTATCTTTGATTCCTATTTTCCATAATTTCACCAAGCCAGATTTGTTGACAGAGTTCTAAAATATTTGAAATTCGACTTGATGATCCTCCAAATCAGCAAGTTGGATCAAAAATTGATATGGATATTAAATTTTGGATATGCTCCTATAATATCCCATGATTTTCTCTTTAGTTCGCAGATTTTTAGTTGGTCAAAAATCAAACCCTAGATAGTAGGATATGAGCAGATTTTTGGCAAATATTATTTCATAAGAGATTGTAACAAATCTCTATTTTTGGCAAAGAGGGATTTATAACTCCTTAGGATAGAGTATGATATTTATCTATATATGTGAGCACTCTGAAGGTACAAACAAGGGGTGAGTTGGCATAAGTATAGACATTTTAATCTTCATTGTAATTTTCTGAATCTAATACAAATACAAATGTAGAAGTCCTAAAATCTTATGAAAAGAATTCTAATGTTGGTGATATGAATTTTGTTCTTATATTTGTATGTATTTCTTGTGTACTTACTTTCATATTCACCTTTATTTTGTTTAAATTGGATAATTAAGGGTCTATAATTCATCGAATGATGATCTAGACTTAAGAGATTTAAGCCTTGTTTATTTTCTTAACTAAGGTCAGAATTCATCTTTCATGGTGTTATGATTTTGTTATGTTTTTATGTTCCTCTTTCACCCTACATATTCAAAATCAAAAATGAAATTTCATCATCTTATTTATTCTTTTTTCATCTGAGAGTTCTACCTACTAGTCATTGTCTTCTTTTGTTTTTAGAGGTTGACTCCATAGCCCTAGAGATACTATACCTCCTTGACAACAAACCTTGGAAAAAATACCTCAATCATATAAACCTAGACATCAGTTCAAAAGAAGTCTATGTATCATAGATCAATTCTCAGAGAGATCCCTCTCTAGATTGGAAGGGATAGCTTCCAGTCTTAAAGTTTGTTTGTAGGTTAACTTTGTAGATTGTTTCTTCAGCCCAACAATTTACTCAGTGATAATAGATGGCTTCCACCACTATTCCCTTCATTCAAAATGCGTCAAGAACTCCCTTCTCATATGGAATGCCTGGTTTTGACTCTAACTCAGTTCTTATATACTCTACTCTATAGAACATGGGTTTGGGGATATGGAGCTCTAATTCTCCCTTGCAAGGATCTGTTGTGGTCCCCACTGCCACATTCAATGCTATACCTTATGGTGGGGGTCACATACCTCCTCCATCCCCTTTAATTGGTGGCACGTTTCAGTAGCCAATCAGGCCTAATACCAACTATAGTTTGTTTAGTAGAGGGCACCAGAGAGCTTCATCCTACATGATTCTGGTGGGCTCAATGTTGTTTTCTTTGTCTGGTGTGTTTGGAAATAATGCCTCTACCTCGTTTTTTTTTTTAACTGGGGGAAACCCTATCTTTATTGAACAAAACCATGTGCAAGGTTTCATTCCTTCACAGGGAGCGATGACATGAGTTTACTCCTTGCAAAGTCTTAGGAATCCTTGGAAGGAATCATTTCCCTTGTAAGGGATGTCAATTTGGAGAAAACCCTCCCACACTATGTGGAACCCTCAATAAGTTTTAGTACATATTCCAGGAGGGTCGATTGCGGGCATCCCAAACCAAGGTCCATGGTGTAGAAATTTCGATACACTTAATGTATTTCTGCGATTCTCCTGATCTAACAATTTCCGCCACTTGTTAAATATAGAATCACTTCTACTATTATTCTTGTAGAAGCAATTAAACCATGATCACAACCACAATGCACAAAGTGAAATATCAATAACACACAACACAGAAGTTTTACCGAGAAAGTGTAAAGCTAAAAACCCCACTATCATATATTATGTATATCATGAATCATGAAACAATCTCATACAAAACTCTAATCCAAGAGCTCTCAATACAATACAATCATCTCACGCTGTCATACACAAATCAGCAAATACATGTGCCAATTCCTATGTCCAGACAACTTGCCTCCTCTAAACAAAACTCTACAATTTGAATTCTCACAATGATTGAATACTACATGAATTACCTAGTTTTCACATGCTCATAAGCATATCCACTGCATGTGTGATCAAATCACAACTGATAGCCAAACTGTCCCTTTCACCTGTTCTCTCAACTAGGTCTCCACTGGATCTGACATGCATGTAGTTAATCATGGTGAATCTTCAGTTGCATGTGAGTTCACTGATTAACTGAACTCTCACTAGTGCGTGTTTAGTTACAACTAGTACAACTGATCTTAACTCACTTAACTACACTTATGATTTTGTTACAAATCTAACTCACTCAGTTATGAATGAGATAATAGATTAATATTTATTTTCTAATTTCATTAAGGGAAAAGTAAATTAGACACATGTTTCTTGTTGAATTTTCAACACTCCCTCTCAACAAGAAAGGGATTATCCTTCACCCCAATCCTATCTATATGATATTCGAATTTTCTCCTCGTGAGCACCTTCGTCAGAATGTCTGTATCCTGACTTCTATAGAAATGTATTGAAGAAACATGATCTTCCACTGCACACAATATCTGAGATGATAATACCGGATATCTATATGCTTAGATCTGTCATGAAACACAGGATTAATCGATATTTTAATGCAACTCTGATTATCACAATAAATCATTCTTGGATCTAAATGAGAACCAAACAAACCAACCAAGATCTTCCTCATCCAGATAGCCTCACATGCAACTTGGCTCGCTGCCATGTATTCCACTTCTGCTGAATTAAGTGCCACGGATCTCTGTTTCCTGTTGTACCAAGAAACAGTTGTAGATCTGATACTAAAGATCCCCCCTGATGTTCTCTTTATGTCCATTGGGCTACCGTCCCAATTTTCATCTGTGAAGCCATGCAACTTCACCTCATCCGTCTGTCTGTACCATAATCCATACTCAGATGTGCCCTTTAGATATCTCAGGACATGCTTACCCGCCTTCCAAAAGAGTTTGGTAGGATTAACCATTGCTTGACTTAGCTGGTTAACCGCGTAGAAAATGTCTGGTCTCGTATTCACTAAATACATTAGCGAACCCACTAATTGTCGATAGACAGTAGCATCCACTACTTCTCCAGAAGTAGCATCCTCTTTCCTCTAGTTTCCTGGAAGAGGAGTAACCATGGGTTTGCAGCCCTCCATGTGAAACTTACCCAGTATCTCTCTTGCAGACTTTCCTTGAGACACAAAAAGTTCACCATCTCGCTACCATATTTCCAAACCAAGGAAATAATGAAGAAGGCCCAAATCCTTCATCTCAAACTCCTTTGCAAGGTCCTCCTTGCATGAGTGTATCAACTGCTCATCACCAGTCAATATCAAATCATCAACATAAAGCACAATGATCAAAAGCTTACCCTCCACCACAATTTGGTATAGGTTTTCATCCACTTCACTTTTGGTGAAGCCCAATCCAGTGAAATAGTTGTCTATCCGAGTGTACCAAGCACGGGGTGCTTGATTCAACCCATACAATGCTCTCTTGAGTCTGCACACTTGCGAATCTCTATCAAAGGTCTGAAAACCTTCTGGTTGTTCAATGTACACTTATTCCTCAATGATCCCATTGAGGAATGTAGTTTTAACATCCATCTAATGAATGTGCTAGCCCATCTGCGATAGAGTGCGAGGATGGATCTTATGGAAGAGTACCTTGCGACAGGTGCAAAGGTCTCACCATAATCTATCCCCTCAATCTGTGAGAATCCCCAGGCCACAAACTTGGCCTTGTATTTCTCCACACTCCCATCAGCAGCTTGCTTTACCTTGTAGATCCATCTCGAACCTACCACTGCTTTATCAATCGGTCTTGGGACAATTTCCCATGCACTGTTTTTGACAATGGAGTCATACTCTACCATAGCATCAACCCAAGTGGGGTCATGCACTGCTTCCTGAAAGGAAGATGGTTCAGTCACAATACATTTTCTCATGAGAGCCATGTATCCAGCAATTCGATCAGGAGATTGTATCTGTCCATGCTGTGAAATAGGGGCTCCTATATTCTGTGCAGCATCTAGTCTCAATCTATCAGCTTCCGTGGTGTGCTTTCTACCATTTTTGATGGATGGCTCTTCTTGAGTGATTTCCTCCACTCCATGAATCTCCTCATGTGGCTGATCCACATCTTGAGACTCATCCTTAGGAACCAACAGTTCCTCTTCTGCATGCAAGTCTATCTCCCTCTCAAGCGAAAACCGCATGGCTTTCCCCTCATCAAATTTTATATCTCATCGCATAACAATCATCTTATTGTTTAGCAAATACACACGATAATCATGGGGTGTTTCTGTGTACCCCACAAATATCCCAACTTCAGCAGTCAGTTCCAGCTTCTTCCTGGCATCCTTGGTCACATGCACATAAATAGATGAGCCAAAAATTTTAAAATGAGAAACATCAGGTTTATTACCAGTAAAAGCTTCTTCAGGTGTACTCATGCCAAGTACTCTATGAGGACAATGGTTCTTCACATAAACCACAGTATTGCATGCTTCTGCCCACAAATGCATTGGTAGGCCCTAATCATGCAACATCGCTCGTGCTGCACCCACGATCGTTCTGTTCTTTCTCTCCACGACCCCATTTTTTTGTGGGTTATGAGGCTCTATAAGTTCTCTTCGAATTCCTTCTCTGCTGCAGAAGTATTTGAATTCGTTAGAGATGTATTCTCCACCATTATCGCTCCTTAGAGCCTTCACTTGCTTCCCAACTCTTTCTCCACCAATGCTTTAAACTCACAGAACTTTGAGAATGTTTGATCCTTCTTCTGCATGAATAATATCCAACATTTACGAGAAAAGTCATCAACAAAAATAACATAATACATGTGTTTTGTTGTTGAAGCAACTGAGAATGGTCCACACACATCCATGTGAATTCTCTCCAGGATCATCGAAGCATGGTTCTCCTTTTCATGAAAGGTAGACTTTACATACTTCCCCAGGGTGCACCCCTTGCACTGATATGATTGAGAAAGTGTTCCCCTTGGAAGTCCAATAGATATTTACTGCATGATCTTCAAGGCTCCATGATGAAGATGGCCCAATCTCCTGTGCCATAATTCACCATCATCCCGTCTCACCAATTTTTTTGCCTTGCCTATCATGGCATTGCATCCATCTACCTCTAGCATGTAGAGATTCTTAACTCGANAGAAAGTGTTCCCCTTGGAAGTCCAATAGATATTTACTGCATGATCTTCAAGGCTCCATGATGAAGATGGCCCAATCTCCTGTGCCATAATTCACCATCATCCCGTCTCACCAATTTTTTTGCCTTGCCTATCACGGCATTGCATCCATCTACCTCTAGCATGTAGAGATTCTTAACTCGAATCCCTATCTTCTTGACTTGACCTGTTTCTTTATGTCGCAGGTAGGCTTTACCACTGCTAAAAACAACATCATAGCCTCTATCCTCCAACATTGCGACTGAGACCAAGTTTTTTTTCAGACCTAGTACATGCATAACATTTTTCAATTGAAATGGTTTACCTGACTCCCTCTAAAATGTAATGGTACCAATACCAGTTGCACTGTATCATCCATCGTCGCCCATATCTATATGCATTCTGAGATCTTTCTCCTCCAAGTCAATGAAAGACTCTTTATCTCCCATCATGTGGAAGGAAGTGCCACTCTCCAAATACCTCACCGATCTCGATGCACTTGATGCCATGCATGCGATCAAAGTGAATTCAAGCTAAAATTGTGAGACAAGAGCCTCACCAGTTGCAGATCCAACAACCATCTTGTTCTTCTTCTTCTGCAGACAGTTAGTAGCAATATGCCCACGTTCATGACAGTGAAAACACTTCACTTTGGACAAATCCAGCTTCTTGACTTTAGACTCAGAATTTGATTGGAATTTCTTCCCTTTCCCTTTCCTTGCCTTGGAAGTCAAAGCACAATCCTCTTCATCATCACTCTTTGATGAAGATCCATCTCTGGTGTTCCACCTAAACTCCTCTTGCACTAGATCCGACCATAGTCGTTCCCAATCGGCAATTTTTCCTTTCCATTGACAGAGTCTTGATAACTGTGCCAACTCTTAGGAAGCCCTAGGAGCACCAAGCTCACCAAATCATCCACAATGATTGTTATTCCCACACTTCCAAGATCATCCCAACATTGGACAAACTTCATGAGATATTTTGGAATGGTGTCACTTTTCTCCATCTTGATCTTCCTAAGTTTATCTTTGAGCACCAATTTCCTATGGTCACCACTATTTTGGAACAGATCTATCAAAACCTTCCACATTGCATTCATGTGGTTTTCCCATTGAGAATTGAGACAATGTGGTCTCGTACTCCCTCCAACAGAATCCTCCTCACATTCACCACTTTCTTTTGCCATACATCAAGATTTGCAGTATCTGTCGCATCTGGCTTAGGAACATCTACGTCAATGTAACCCTTCAAGCCATTCTCTTCGAGCACTACTTTCATCCTGTCCTTCCAAGTTGTGTAGTTAGAGCTTCCCTCTAGTGAATACTCCAACCTCAAGCCATTGAAAGACATTTTTCGATCTTGAATCAAGTGTCGCACCGAGAAAATCTTGCAAATTCGAATGTTGTCCAACCCAAAAATCAACTCTTGCACTTTCCTCTTGCCCTGGGAGGTTTGCAGCCCACCTGAGAGCAACCTGAGGGATGTTTGCACTATGCCTGTGTGTAGCTTGCAAACTTTCCTGGGATGTTCGCACCCTACTCCATTGTAGCCTACGAGAATGCTCAAGAAGTTCGCACCCTGCTCCACTGTTAGGGTGACGGAAGTTCGCACCCTGCTCCACTATAGCCTGCGAGAATGCTCAGTGAATTTCGCACCCTGCATTTGTCTAGGGTGTGAGAATTACTGTTCTTGAAAATGCCAGAAGTTTTCAGTACTAGGGTTTGCACCCTGCTAGAGATGGGACCTGTGAGAATGCAATTATGTTCACACCTCACTTCCATGACTACGTGGCCTCCGTGGTTGTGATACCATGTAGAAATTTCAATACACTTAATGTATTTTTGCGATTCTCCTGATCTAACAATTTCTTCCACTTGTTAAATACATAATTTCTTCTACTATTATTCTTGCAGAAGCAATTAAACCACGATCACAACCACAATGCACAAAGTGAAATATCAATAACACACAACACATAAATTTTACCGGGAAAGCGTAAAGCTAAAAACCCCACTATCATATATTATGTATATCATGAATCATGAAAAAATATCATAAAAAACTCTAATCCAAGAGATCTCAGTACAATACAATCATCTCACACTGTCATACACAAATCAACAAATACATGTGCCAATTCCTGTGTCCAGACAACTTGCCTCCTCTGCACAAAACTCTGCAATTCGAATTCTCACAATGATACAACACTACGTGAATTACCTAGTTTGCACATGCTCATAATAATATCCACTGCATGTGTGATCAAATCACAAATGATAGCCAAACTGTCCCTTTCACCTGTTATCTCAACTGGGTATCCACTGGATCTGACATGCATGTAGTTAACCGTGGTGAATCTTCAGTTGCATGTGTGCTCACTGATTAACTGAACTCTCACTAGTGCATGTTTAGTTACAACTAGTACAACTGACCTTAACTCACTTAATTACACTTATGATTCTATTACAAATCCAACTCAATCAGTTATGAATGAGATAATAGATTAATATTTATTGTCTAATTTAATTAAGGGAGAAGTAAATTAGACACATGTTTCTTGTTGACTTTTCAACACGTGGAACATTGTACATGGAGAAATCCCTACTCCAACCACATCATCTAACTTTAGGAATCAGCCAACGATACAACATCATATGAAAATCCATTTCACTGGACAAGGATATCATGGAATCTACCAAAACCCTGTCCAGTAGTCTAACTTTTCCTGGCAACCTAGTGCCAGTTAAAATATAGGACCCTCTTTTCATGTAAATACTCCACAACCGATACTACCCTTTCTAGAAGCTCTGCATTTTCCAGACCTATCGAGATTGTTAAATGACCCAATTTGTCATGATCCGCATTGCCCCCCCATGCCAACTAAGTTTCCTTCCTACATCCCTAAGTTTGAGGGAAATCCTGGTGAATATCCAGGTGATCACGTGATGAATTTTCACTTGTGGTTCTCATCCTTCTCATTGAAGGATGATTCTATTTAGTTGCACTTGTTTTAACACACTCTTATAGTGGGTGCATAGAAATGGTATATCAAGCTCGAAAAATCAAAGCATTCTTACTTTAATGACATGGCTATGGTTTTCTTGAACCATTTATAGTTTCCAGTGAGATACGATGTCGACAGTGAGTTGTTGGCCAACTTTGACCAGATGAAAGTTTACCATATCTCGGATCAAATCCAATAATGGAAGCGATGAAAGAGTTTGATTAAATTTAATTTACCTCCGGCATTCTTTCTCAGGTGGTTCTTAAATTGTTTGGTTCCTTATGTGTTCAAAGATGTTGCAATGTCCGGGGTGTTTTCTAAAGAAGAGGCTATTATGAGAGTCGAGCAACTGGAACTGATTTACTATCATCCTGGCATGCTTTATGAGATCTTACCCGATGCGCCATGGTAAGATCTAGACAAATCCAAACAAAATGTTGGGCCCCATGCTGATGGAATAATGGGATAAGAAAAAATAAATTTCATGGATCCGTTGTTTAATCAATTACAATAGTTATCAATTCAACATACTATGTCCAACCAAAATACTAGTTTGGTTTCCCCCATAACCCAGACATTGGATGTACATAGTTTGCAATTGAAAACTCCCAAGGCTAACCACCATACCAAGGGAAAGAAGAAACAAAAAAAAAATAAGGGTAAGGGGGATGAAAAGGCTGCTAATAATGCTGGTGAGGGAAAAAATGAATAGATAAAGGTAAAGTTTCCATGTAAGATTTGCACGGACAACCACTTGACTCACCTATGCTCTTGACTTGCAGAAGCCCATAATCTGTTGGCACAACAACAACCTGCTGTGTTGGAAAATCATTTTCCATGAGGGAAAAATATGGCTCAAGATTTTGCATCCAGGAGTGCGACTAGGGGGAAGTCAGGGACCCCTGTCGCCTAACCCAAGAAACTTGGCTACAAACATTTACATGATGAACGTCGAAGCTCATTTATCAACTAAGAATTGTGACTAAGGAATGCCAAAATATTTTGAGAAGGGAAAATAGGCCTCCAACCCATTCAATCCTCTTCAAATTGAGAATAAAGTGGGAGAAACAATGACTCGCATCCCTAAAGGTGCATTCCAAAAGGATTCTCACAACCCAAATGCGAGGTCTGCTCAGAATTAATCCATTGTGCAGGATTTGGCACAAACTCCTTGTGCAATGTCTTATCTTGAGGTTCTCCAGAGTTTCCCCTCACAGAGAAAATTGTTGTTGTCTACCTTGGGAGAAGCAGAACCTAGTAACTCAGTAATGATCATTTTTTATCTAACTGAACTTAAACCTCGTATTGCTCACAATGTCACCTTTCAGATAGTAGTGGCATACAACACGAAATCGTTGAGATGGAACATTTTTTGTATGGTGTTTTATGAGCGTGCCCTGAATTGCATGATGTCATTGGCATGTTGAAAGGCCATTGGCCAACCTAAGTTGTCTTCATTTCCCACGTTTATTACAGCTTTTAAAGGTTGATTGTTCGGACCACACGGTATAATTCCCTCTTTTCCCATGCATTTGGAGCGTAAAATTGTGTGCGTCGAGGTAGAAGTAGTTGATGTGCCTCTCGACTGCAATCTTCTATTAGGATGAAGTTGGACTTATGAAATGCACATGGTTGTATCCACCATGTTTTAGGTCTTATGCTTCCCATATGAATATCGGATTATAACCTTCGACTAATTGTCCTTCTCCCGTCCTAACCCTTCAAACATAGTTACCAACTTAATGAGAACTGTGACCTCAAAACGAGAACTCTGGCCCAAAAAACTCATATTTTTCCAAAAAAAACATGAAAATCAACCCCAAATCAAAAAATGGTGCTACCAGTAGCACCATTTTTTCAAACGGGTCAAAATTACAACATTTTTCAAACATGGCCTTCAAAACTCATACAGTAGCACAAAAAAACCTTCAAATCGACACTTAAATAAAAAAATGATGTTATAGATTTTTTTTTTTTTCAGAACGTTAAATTCACAGATATTTTGAAATCGTATTTTTAGCAATTGGTACCATTAAAACCAAAACTGCAAAATCAACCATCAAATTGAAATGAACTGCTACCAGTAGCACCCATTTTAAATTTGGGGTATTAAAGTGAGATTTTTTTAAAAGTGATAATCGAAATCATCGTTACTACAAAGAAAACCAACAAATCAACCCTTAAATGCTTACTTTTTAAATCTTATTTTATCACTCCAAACAAAACCTAATATATAATGCCATGAAAACAATACATTTAAAAATATATATTCAAAACCTAAATTTGAAAAAAAAAAAAATAGAAAATGGTGAATAAAAACAAAAACTAAAAAAGAATGAAAAAAATTTAAAATTTTTCAAAAAAACAATAATTTATAAAAAATATATATTTATTTTTGAAAAAACAAATAGTAAAAAATCCATTAAAACTTAAAAAAAAATAAAAAAATATAACAAAAAAAAAATACTAAAATCATGTCAAAATTAAAAAAAAAATCTTAAAAAAAAATCTAAAATAAAAAATATTAACAAAACATTAAAATTAAGAAAAATTCATTGCAAATTTAAAATAAAAAAAAAAAATCTATATAACTATATTATATAATAATAATAATAATTATTATTATTATTATTGAATAAACACTCATGAATGGCTATGTGGAATAGACAGTGCCAAGTTGTGTAGAGTACTTTGTTTAATTTTATATTCTCTTTTATATTAAATGTTTTATGAAAACATAATCTTATAGGTAAAAAATATGCCAATTATATCATATCATGTAGGTTAAAAGTATCCTAATTATATCGTGTATTTAAACATTAAAAGTAAAAAAAAAAATAAAGTATTTTTTAATTATATTATAGAATTTTTAAACCATATCATATGTCATATAATCGTGCACCAAACAAATTTAATTTTGGTTTTAAACTATTTTCCAAACTATTTTGGTTTTATTTGATAATATTAATCAAAAAATTAGTAAATTGAAATTACTAAAAAAATTGTTAGTTATTTTTTATTTTCAAAAATTTTAAATATGTAATGTAATATGTGTGGGCATGCACAACCAATCATGTTGTATATTTGTGTATTGTTGTAATTCTATGTGAAATTTAATGTATTCATAAGATTACTTTAAATCAAATTTACATAATATTAAAAAGAAATTCAAATTTTCATAAAGTGAAAATCAAAATAATTAAAAGGAGAAATAATTATTCGCAAAACTGATTTTAAAAACAATTACTCTTTACCAAATATAAATAGTTTTCCAAATTTTAAAAATGATATGGGTGGAAATAGGGCATTAATTAACAAATAAACATATCAATTATTATTATATAATAATTGAATAGTTATATTCATGGGTTTTGTTGAGTTTTGTTGGCTGGAGGACCGGGGCCGATGCCAGGTATCGCCCCAGCCCCC
>JASDQU010736547.1:472522-488891 GCA_032191745.1 Picea mariana
ATATATATATATATATATATATATATATATATATATATATATATATATATATAACTAGTTAAACATGAAACTTTGACCAAGAATAAGGATTAAGCATAAACATAATTTAAAGTATATATGTTGAAATATAATATAGTGATAAGAGCATTACAACATTTAAAAGTATATATATTGAAGTATATGTTCTCGGATGACGTGGCAACAGAAAAAATATATTATAACATTTAAAAGTATATATGGTGAAACATTTGAAATTAAATATATCATCGAATGGGGAGACATTGGAGTTTTGAGTCGTTGCAATCTTATTATATTATAAATTGTTTATTAATTTTTATAGTTATATATAATATAACTATATATTATATATAACTATATATTATATATAGTTATATTATATATAATTATATATTATGTTTTTTTTTAATTTTAATTATTTTTTTTTTTTTAATTTTATGTTGTTTTAAGGTTTTTTTTAATTTTTAATTTTGTATTAAATTTAATAATTTTAGGTGTTTTAATTTGTATTTTTTTATATATTTTATATATTTTTTTGTGTTTTTGTTAACTTTTCTAAAGTTTTTGGACTATAGTTTGTTTTCATCTTCTTCTTCTTTTTGTTTTTTTATTTCTAAGCTTAGTTTATATATATTTTAATTTTAATTTTTTTTTTTTTCACTTTAGTTTTTAAGATTTTTCTTTATTTGGTAATTATATAAATTTGATTTTTATTTTTTTTTCTTTCTTTTTAAATTTCAACTCTTTTATATTTTTTAGTTTTAATTTATCAAAAACAAATTCAATTATATTTTTTTGCTAAATGTTTAAAAATAGTGTTGTTTAACTACAATGATTTTTTATCTATTAAAGAAAACTTAAAAAATGTGTTAAAAATGATATTTTCCACTATATTTAAAAAATATGGAACCATAAATTAATTAAAGAGACGAAAATTCATATTTTCAAAAATGTAAATGGTAAAAAATATTTTAAGACTGAGAGAAGCATGGAAAAATGACTGAAAGCACTGTTGATAACAAAATTAAAAAAAAAAAAAAAAAATTAAAAATTCAAAATAAATGAAAAATCAAGCATTTAAAAAAAAAAGTGGAAACATTATGTATCAAAAATTTTAAAATATTAAAAAACCACCTAAAAATCGAGGGGGGTGCTACCGGTAGCACCATTTTTAAAAATGGGGTAAAAAACCTGACCCCCCAAAAAACGAGAACTCTGTAGAGTTCTCGTTAAGTTGGTAACTATGTTTTCATTGGGGGTATTGATGTGAGTGGGAAATCCCTCTTACGGACTTAGAATTTAAGGGCTCTAATCATGCATGCAAAAAATGACCATTTTAAGGCCTCTACTTTTTCCTATTCTCTCGACACAAAACCCCACATTCATGCGATACAAAGGTGAAAACAAAATTAGGTAACTATACGTTAAATCCTTCGTTTGATGTTGATCCCTTTGCATTCACTCACTCCTTGACTACAAGCCTCCTCCCAAAGCTGACCTACATTCACACATGGAAAAATAGAGAGCTGCAAACATGCATTTCATATACTAATTGTTGGGTTAGATGTGACCATATCATAAAATAAATACACAATTTAAACACATGATATGGTGCGACAAAAAAGGTATTCCTTTTTGTATTAATATTCACAGGAGTAAACTTACAATATGTGGCTGACACTGCTCCTCGAACCTGGTCCTAGGCTCCTCTTCACAATGCACCAAATACTCAACCTCACAATACAATTGAAAGAAATTGGGGCAAAGGGGGGATAAATTTAGGAAGAGTTTCTATACTTCGCTTCTTCTTCTTTCAAATGGGACCCCTACCCCTTCTTTTATAGGTAGTTATTTGGTTGAATGACTGGCCATAGGCAATCAAACGGTTTTAGAAATTTCCTGAAACTTTGTTTCTCTTCTGCAACTTTCCATTTTTTGTGCTTTTGTCAGTATACGCGGGTTGTAGAAGGCCTAAAGGAATATGGATGTGTGCATACGCGGGTTGTATAATGCCAGGGTGCATGTGGCTTAAAAAAGAGGGATTTTTAGAAGAGCTTGGCTCAAGAAATTGTCAAATAGTAGGGCTTGAGGCCAGGTATGCAGGCTAGGTGCAAATTAGGCTTATAACATATGCCCTCTAAAGTGTGAGGTCAGAAGAGCATATGATGGCTGAAATACTTTACCAATCTTTATCAATGCGCCAAGTGAGTGAGCCTAGGGACTAGTATTCACGAGCTTCCATCTACAAAAAAACATTTTGTCTCTCCAAGGCGGACATACCCATGCTCAGGATAAAAAACTAAAATCATGGCTGCCAATCAAATACACTGTAGATCCATGTCATATAACTATAAAGTGTAGCTGCGAGCAATACACAGTGGATATATATCTCAAAATCAAAAGATATACATGTATAGTATCCATATTCAAGAAGCTAAGTGTCGTCTGATGGTTGGAGATGATGCTTTCAGAGCTCGAGTAACAACTTCAAGATCTTTAAAACTTGGGTAAGAGTGTAATGTGAGTGTATGACTTCATTACCTAGAGGTCTTCGACAGATCATCGTGAATAGATAAGAGGATCTCGGTGATCAGGCAGAGAAATTCATTGATTTTGAACAAGGATTTTGATTGGTGTTTTAGGATGGCTAGGCATGAGGACAAGAGACAAACTACAAAAAGGTCGACACGATCTTGGTAAAAACTTCCCTTAGACAGTAGCATGACAAATGATGAGACTCAAGAAGCATGATATTGACATAAGTTGACCATGCAAGAGGCAACGCCAATTCTCCATATGTTTGGAATAATAACCCAACGAAGGAGGAGACAACTCTATGAGAAAAACTTCCTATGGTAATACTATATCCCATATCTTTGATGAACAAATGGAAAGATGTGCTTTGTCCAAGGGTGACTCATTGTGCTACCAATAAAAAGAAAATGATTTTCCCTTCCTCTTTTTGGGGTATATTTGATTTTTTTGTTGTTTTCAATAATTTTGGAAAGCTTGAAAAAGAATAAAAGAATGCTATGTTACAAAGGAGGATCAAGTGTCGGAAACATACTAGTTCCAAGTGCACAGAACATAGGGATTCTCAGGGCAAAGGGACATATGTAGGAAAAGGACACTCAAGAAAAATCCTCTAGGGGCCAAAGGTGTCAAGACGTAGAGGCAAAGTGCTACAGGGCTTGCGTATAAGTGTAAATTCTAACCTTGTACAATATCTTCTGCAAACTGATATTCAGAAAAGAATAGAAAAGATGCAATGGCAAATACAAACATTACACAGAGATTTTTCACCTGGAAACCCAAATTGGGAAAACCAGCATATATTATATTGATACACTTCTGTTACATTGTTTACAATACAATATACATATAGGAGCTAGCGGCATCCAAAACCCTAACCCCATGACCTGGATTAGTCCAAAACCCTAATTCCTTAACCGGAAATAGAAAACCATCGGCAAAAACCATGTGCCAAAAACCACCTAATATCATGTGGTCCCGGAAATATGTCGGCCCGGCGATAATATGTCGGCTCGAAACCGGCGAAAATATGTCGGCCCAAAAAAAAATTTTCGGGGCCGCTGCCCCCGAACCCCCGCACGGGGGGCTCCGCCCCTCTTACCCCCCTGCGCGCCCGGCGCAGGCGTTCAGACACTACTACTCGTGCAAAGAATATAACACATACCCAACAATAAGGCATGCTTCAGATGGTTCAATTGAGAGAAACATTGAGTCAGCATTAGGCCAAAGACGCAGGTATGCAGACGCGATTAATAAGACACACAATGGTAATGTCCTTCGATGTAATTTTAACGATCCCAGAGAAGGTAAGCTTGATGGGTTTTTCATTTTTAAAGAGTTTGAAAAAGAATAAAAGAAGATGCTACTGGGGTACCATTTTTGAATATAGTCTAGTCGGTTCGAAAAAGGGGTAAACCAACACCGAAAAGATGACTATTCAAAATCATTTTAACGAGTGTGACAAAGACAAGACCACTCGACAATCTTTTCATTTTTAGGGAGTCTAAAAAGAGCTTAACTATGGACTCTGTAAAGTTTGTTCTTCTTGGCCATTTTAGCAAGTGTGAAGAAACAAGGTCACTGAGTGATCATTTCAATTTTAGGGAGTTTGAAAAGAGCTTAACTATGGACTCTGTGGGGGTGCCTTTTTCATAAATTTAGTCCCTCATGCCCCCAAAAAAGGGGTAAAATTATACCTGAGGATACTCTTCTAGAGAACTGAAGTTCCTAGAGTATATATTTTCTCGTATAGTTGACCATCCAGACCGAAAAAGCAGTAAACTACCGCTAGACAGGCGTGCCTTCAAATTTCAGTTTAATGAGCATGGAAGACAACAAGATCACTCGACAATCTTTTCATGTTTTAAAGGGTCTGAAAAGCACTTAAAAGAAGACCCGTTTAAAATTTTGGCAGTCCCGAGGGTGAGGTCAAGAGTGATAAAAAATCATGTAGATGAGGCTCATACTCGTAATCAGGACAACACTAATAGGGACTCCCGAGCCTATAGTCATTACCAACAACATGGATGCCGAAAATGGAAGCAGGATCTAGCTAGGGCATCCATGAAGGGGAAGGCTCTACCACGACATTACGACACTTCTAAAGAAGCAATGATAGTTATGTGTCACAAATCAGTGGGTTCAATCCTATGGAAAAGTGATAAAGAAAATGAGATACAATAAGTGGAGGTGGAATCCTAACTTAAATGCTCAAGTTGAAAAAATGATATTTTTACCAAAGGACCTTCAAAAGTGACCCAAATCTCCAAAAATCTTCCTGATACCCTAAGTGATCTCTATCGTAACCTTCCCAAATAAACTCCTAAACCATACTAAATGATTTTCAGTTTAGAAAAAATGACAAGGGGGTCCAAAAAATTGACAAAAAGGGGCCAAAAAGTCTATAAATAGAAGTTGCAGTTCATATCACCATTGTTGATTTGGGAAATTGACTCTGGAGCCAAAAACACCCCTTTGATAAAAGTTTTGATTACGGGAGATTCAGTGGAGGAAATGAACTTCTGATTGGACCAAGTAAGTACAAATTCACTCCTCTTGCCTTTCAATTTTTATTTTATGCATTTTATATCATTTTTTTTTTGGGGGGGGGGGCATCGACCTTTAAAAGGGTTGGCCCTAGGCATACGTGGGTTGTCTTGGGATAGCATGTGTATGCATGCATAAGAATTATTGCATGTGTGCATATGTGACTGTCACCACTACAGCCTGCTTATTCCCCCAATTTTGTGAAAAAATTAAAAAGCAAGATCTAATTCCCCTCCTGAACTGGCACTTGCAGGATGTATGTTCACTAGAGGGAAAGAGAGCATGAAGACATTGAAATTTTGGTCGATGAGGACCTTGGTGTGACTTTTGCATTGAATCAATGTAGGCTATTGAAATTCTACCAGTGTCCATTCATGCGAGCACAACCGAGGCTACTGAATGCCTTTATAGATTATTGGCACCCGGATGCAAAGGCCTTCATTCTCGAAGGTCAGTTGTTGACTCTGATGACAGAGGAAATATACTTCTTGACTGCCCTCTCGAGGAGATGGGAACCAGTCAGCTTCCACACATTTCCTTCAGGGCCCATAACATAGCGAAGCTGATTGGGATCCATTGTGAGGTAGGGACTGACAATGTGGGCACACAGTTGTCGATCAACAAGATATCTAACCTATCACTGAAAGTGATAGTACTATTGATTGGGTGGATCATTGGATCCACTGCACTTCACCAAGCATCCCATGTGCACATGCATTGTGAAATGCAGTGCTTGAATGCACACATGTTTTATTGGAGCACGACATTACTTGACTACATGAAAAGGCAGTTAACTAAGTGTCGCATGCAGAGGCACAAAAACTTCGGGTTTGGGACCATACTTTGTGCATTGTTCTTCAAGAGGGTGCCCAGTATTAGCCCTTGAGAGATAGTATGAGGGCACATAGCCACTGTTACACGTCAAAATTGCTCATCTGGATAAGTGTCGCATGTCCCTCTCGATTGTCATAAGTGTCGCATCTTCCCTACAACTTTCGCAAGTGCCGCAAGTTGGTCACTAGTGTCGCAAATGATGTTCAAACATGTTGTCATGATGATGACACTAAGGAGGCACTTATAACATCTCACATGACTGATTTGAAGGAGGAGAACTAGTTCACTAGAGTAAAATAACTCTTAACACCTAAAAAGGGATTTTAATCAAGAGTTTTGAGGGTGAACGCTCCCCTGAAACAGCCTTAGGAGCGCTGGTGCTCCCCTATAAGGCCTCAGGGAGCATTATAGCTCTTCATCACCCCTCTGAAGGAGCGCTGCCCACCTTTGAAGCACTGGCACTCCCCTTAAGCTTCTTTGGGAGCGTTCTACTTCTATGATGCCCCTTTTGAAGGAGCGCTCCCTAATCTAGGTCAGTTGTTAGCCCGGTGAGGAGAATAAGGAAAAGATCTTTTGAGATTAGGAGGTAGTTGTACTCGAATTCTTGGTTTCATCAAGAGATCCTTGATCTAAGGAGGAGGTTCTCAACTTGTTCTAAACATAAATCAAGAGGTTAAGCTCCTCTTAACCTATATAAATAGGCTCTATGATGGTGGAAAGGGGGAAGAACTGAAGTTATGAAACTTATGATCTTGGAGGAAAATTACAGCTAGCCAAAGGAGAGTGATCAGTGAAGCTGCTATTATCTAGATTGTGGAGCTTTCAAGCAATGGTTAGACAAAGGGGACTTGATGAAGTTGTCACACTCGCATCTACGATTGTAAGTACTGTTGTCATTATTCTCATCAATATGACACACTTGGCCTGTTTCTTTCTAGTTTGTGTCTAATGTCACATGAACTTATCACTAGTTGATAGATCTGTTTTCAAGCTAACATCAATAGAGTAGGAAGCGGTTGTATATTGTTTTTTCCACAGGATCCAGTAAGGAGCAAAGGATTGGAGCGCAACTCGGAGCGTGCAGGGACAAACATCGATAAAAAGGTACTTCTGTCATCCTTCCTTCTCATCTGTTAGTTTATATAGATTTGAAAGGAAGTCAGTGTCCATGATAAGCATGTTTCTATCTAGGGTTAAGGTCAAGCTCTAGAGGTGATCTACCTATCCGCAGGGAGATTTTCCTACAACAGAAATTGGCGACTCCACTGGGGAGATAGCCTCAAATCGAAACCTCTTGTTTTGATTTTCTCCTCATTGACCTTGTTCTATCCCTTGATTGTTTCATACCTGGTTCACTCCTCTTTGATTAGTTTCATGAGCTGATTGGCTCCTTACCTTATCACACTCAGCATACTTGTCAAGTTTGAATCCCAATTTTTGGAATTTTTTGACATTTATGGAGCTTTTAGACCCTCGCGCCTTTGTCCTAGTGTTAATAGAGTGCCAATGCTCCTCCATACCTTTACACAAAGCGCTATAACGCTCCTTGCCCTTGGCAATAGAGCACCAGCCTCTTTTTGGCCCCAAAACCCTCCAGAGCTGCCTTTTTCAGGGTTTGCCTTTGTGTCTCTTTTGTTGAGTGATATAGTGAGTCAATGTTTCTTCCCTTTTAGTGTCGACATCTGTCTTTTTGAATAACAAACACCTTGTTAATCAGATCTTGTAGCCTTCTCCACCATTTTTATTGAGTTTTTCCCTATTGAGTGAAATTTGAAATCCATCCATTGTTTTTCATTCCTCATCAGCTGAGTACAAACCCTGGTGAAGGTCATCAAAGGCCTACAGACCTCCTTGTATTGATTTCGGTCAAGGTCATTTGTTCTTCAACTTTTTCTTTTGGGTGTGAAGTTTTTTTTTCTCTTTGAGTGTTTCTTTTCTTTTGCTTTTCACTTTGATTGCTACGAAAGGGTGTATTGTTTGTGTAACTGTTTGCTTGTGCTAGATTGGTTTTCATTCATACCAAGAGAATAATTAGCAAGACAAGCATTGTGTTGTGTTGATCATCATCCATACGCAAACAATAAAAGAGCATCTACATGATTGATTGTGCATATCAGAAGGTATCTTAAAAAGTTTTTGCATTACATTAGGATTTGATTGAGAAAATAATTGTTTGAAGGCATTCCTTATTTGTGCTGGATTAGTGAAAGAACTCTCTCTCTCCCTTAGATAGATATTCATTGAAAGAAAATGACTACTTATCATATTTGATGCATTCTTTGCATCTGATTCATAATTCCATTTCTTTCACTTCCATGCACCCCTTTGCATAAAGAATAGCCACAAAAATCAACGCTAATTAAAAGTTATCTAGAACTTTTTCTTTTCTAGGATCCTCCACCAACAGTAGACTAGGCTTAGTACTTTGGATTAGGGCTGTGAGCATAACTCTCCAAAGTTTCTAAAACAAATAGTAGCATCCAGAGTTAGGGAGAGTCAAATCCAGTTATCGTATAAGTCTGCCTAGGATCCCCCTCTCACAGAGGGGTTATGCATGAGGTCACATTCAGGTGAGCTACGAGGACTAACCCTCCGTGGTTTAACTGATTGTGGTGGTTGGATCATATTATGGGGGTAACTTTGAGGTAAATCCACAATTACTGCATGGAAGCCTTTTAGTTGATTTCGGCCTTGATACCCTGCCCATACGTTCTGATCGGACTGTCGACTGTTCCCACCCAGAGGCTGAATGCAAATTGGTAACCTTAGTGGCCATAATCTTTAGGGTCTTACACAAGGTGATGGTGACGGGAAGTCTCACTGTACCTGGAGCAAACATTGGCCAAACTCACTCAGGCTCCTTGGAGGGTAAATCCACAATTACTGCATGGAAGCTTGCACCAAGGTGTAAGTCTGTTAAGCAGGTCACCATTGTAATTGTTCCACCCCATCCCCGCCCCTTCTAGACTTGATCACGCGACGTTGGATTTCATCACCAACTAGTACGGTCATGAAAAGAAGGTCCTATTTGCTTGGTTGTGATTCTTAGATTTTTTAGCATGTGTTGTTTCTTTTCATTAGTTGGCCATAGATTTCTTTCACTGACTCTTCTTCGCCAACATCGACCCTCCACGCCGCTCGCGGAGGCTACAGGGACTTCCTCCAGAAAATATGGAAGGAAACACCCCTTTACCCCCTCATTCTAAGGAGGAATCTCCTCAACAGAGCGAGGTTCATAATGTTGCAACTTCCCAGGAAGAAGTTCCCATCCCTCTGGAGAATTTTCGAATTGTCTCAGAATCTCCAGAAGCTTATCGCATTCGAAAGGGATACGAACGACAGATCCTCCACTTGAATTCTACTGGAGAATTTGTACTCATCAACCCTTCTGACATTCCGGCCGGGTCTGCTCAGAATCCTTTAGCCATTGACCCTTTTTGGACTACGGACGTTGTTCGAAGTCCACCACGCTTCGTGCGAGACCTTTATGGAACAGGAGAAGGTGCTGATGCATCCTTTTCCTATACTGTACCCCTAAATCATTTCATCGGTACTACCACTTTTACAGCCACACCAACCATTGGTAAAAACATACCGTCCATTGGCCCAAGGCCTAGTATCCCCCTCCAGATAGCCCATTCGACAATGACTCTTCACATTTCGACTATCCCTGTCGGTAATGCAGTAATTAATCAAGCCCCAATTGGCACATCTATAACACCAAGACCTACACTCCCTTTTGGATTTAGAGCATTGAATGCTTCCGCTACAACCACTGCCCAAACCACTACCCAAACTGTACCTGGAAGTTCCATACCTATCCAACAACCCGGACGGACTGGTGTTGGTGGTCCTAACCCGATCGGTGGCACCGGTCCGTCATTGACATCTGGATTTCAGATCCCGGGAACTCTACCTCAAACTGCGGGGCATCCTCCCTTAGGAGGACAAATTCCATTTGGAGGGAACCCTAATGCTGGGCGGAATCCTCCTACCAAAGGACAAATTCCATTCTGGGGGCACCCTCATGCTGGGGGGCAACCTCAATCTAGAGTACACCATCAACCACAAGGACAAAATGTGTCCGCTGCACCTAATCCGTGGAGCGTCCCTTTTCAAGGAAATCCACATGCCTCCACAGGACAAAATGTGTCCGTCGCACCTAATCCATGGAGCGTCCCTTTTCAAGGAAACCCATATGCCTCCACAGGACAAAATGTGCAGACTCCGCAACAACCCCCTTATGGACAAATGCCAAACCCACCCTATAATCCACAAAACCCATCTGGTTATCCTCCGTTCACAAATACTTCTCAAAACATCGCGAATCCTATGTACCTTGGTCAAAACCAACCTCACATGAGAGGGACCACGAGTTATAATTATCCACATAACCCAATATTGGGCCCCACTGGTGTCCCTCTGCCACACTAGCATTACCCATAGGTTGACCGACAACTACCTTTTCTAGCCACTCTGGACCTTCCAGACTTGTCTCGGTTAACGAATGATCCCATTTATCATTCTTTGGTTTGGCCAGCCATTCCAGCTAAACTTCCTTCTGATATCCAAAAATTTGACGGAAAGCCCAGAGAAGACCCAAATAACCATGTGATGACCTTCCATTTGTGGTGCTCATCCAACTCCTTCATGGATGATTCGATTCGTTTGTGTGTTTTCCAATGAACACTTATGGGTTCCGCAGCGAAATGGTATATTGAATTACCATGCGCATCCTTTCACGACTTCAACTCCCTCGGCATGTCCTTCCTCACACATTTTCAACTGCCCATTCGATACGAGATGGGTACTGAACTATTAACCTCTCTTCGTTAGACAACTTCCATACATATCTCCGATCATATCCATGAATGGAGACGACGACGAAGGTTAATCAAAGTGGTCATTCCTGACCAATTGTTAGTGGAATGGTTCACAAAATCACTATTACCCCAGATCCCTCGTGATGTTGCCATGGGTGGCGTAGTCACTGAGGAAGAAGCCATATCTAGAGCTCAATACTTGGACTTAGTCTATTCACAATCCAGTACTCTATATGAGTTGATACCGAACTCTACCCATGCCACTAATGATCCATCCAAACCATCGACTGCTTCGCATGCAGATGGAGTTATTGGCTCCGTCAAAACTCAATCCACTACTCAGTCTACTGGAACAATCCAGCGGCCCGCTTCCATGGCCGCTCCCAGTTTGACTGCACCCTCTTCTACCCCACCTCAAACTCAGGTCTCTGATGTGAATGCAGTCCAGTCAACCCCTTCACTACAGCTTGGGGGAAAGAAGAAAGTGAGAAACAAACCAAAGAAGAACAACAACAATGAGCAACCCAAAACCCAACCACAAACCCCCGCTGCCGGAAAACAACCACAATGAAAACCAAAATTCCCATGTCTCATTTGTGGTGATGATCACTACACTCGAGACTGCCCACATCGCAATGAAGTGGACAAACTTTTCAAGGGAAATTCACAACCTGTTGTTCTCACTCATCCTTTTCCGCAGCAACAATCCTTGGTTGCACAAACCCCCACGTCGGGGGTAGTTCCAACCAACCCCATGATGAGGCCTCGACAAGTGCCCACATTTACATGTTTAATGGAGTTAATCTAACAACTCACTCTGCAACATATGACACGCCAGTTAAACCTGACAAGCTGAAGATCGCTAACGGTTCCGCGTCAAACCCGTTACCATCTTCCGCCAATCCTCCATCTGTTAGCCCTCCATCTGGGCCACTCCAGATTGAGGAACCATCTTTTGACTCTATCTTACGCCTTCCTAAGAGCACCACCTGGAAATCCACATTCAATCCTAATTCACGGGCTGCCCAAAACTACAACATCGTAGAAGATTTGGCCCAAGCCCCGTGTGCCATGTCCGCCTTGGAAGTTCTACAACATTGTCCCAACCAACATAGAATGCTCTTAGCCGCTATTGGCGCTTTTGATCCTGAGTCATCAAACTACCTCACGTTTAATCTGGACGATCATCAACCGTGACTCTCCCATCAGCTAGCTTTCCAAATCGATGTGGTTGTTCACAATCAACAAATCCACCGGACTATCCTAGATGAGGGAGCCTCCACCTGTGTCATGTCTCTAGCCTGTTGGAAGGGTTTGAAATCACCCACCCTTAACAAATCTGTTACCATGTTACGCGCCTTTGATGGATGAGGTTTTCATCCTCACGAATTATTGCAATCCTTAGCCATTCAACTGGGCAGCAAAAATGTTACTGTTGACGTCGAGGTGGTCGATGCCCCCCTCGATTACAGCCTACTACTTGGAAGAAGTTGGTTCTACGCGATGACTGTCGTCGCCTCGTCGGTGTTTCTATGTGTACAATTCCCCCATCAAGGCAAAATTGTTACCATCGATCAGCTTGATTTCTGCACACCCGATGCTCGGATCCCTGCTACCAACAACATTCCTTTTCTAGGAGACCACCCGGTTACATATGAAAGTGTTGGTGTTGGCTTATTGAAAGATTCTAGCCTCATGGGTACCTTCCCTACACCACTTCCACCTACTACACATCATATTGCCACCGTCAATATGATCTCGACTTTTCCTTATCGATCCTTGGAATCATCTGACCCCTGGATTGTGCCTAGTCCTTTGGAATTCGATGTGCTCGGTGACACAATTTCATTGAGCCCAGTCGAGGCCACATACATAGCTATTCGATTTTCATCTCCCTTGTCGAACGATTCACATTCATTGGCACCCGATACTTATTCGGTGCCCTCTTGGTAAGATTCCCTATCATCTGTCATTGATTACGTTTCCCACATTTTTCCTTTGGATGAATCTATCATGGAAATGCTTAGCATTGACGATCTACCCTGGGATGACAACCACCATCGATCCTCTTTCCTTCCACCTTTGGAAGAAATACAAGACCTACGATCTGTCTTCCCCCCCCGATGTTACTGAAACTCCACAATCTCCTATCCTCACAACAGATACTCTCTCTGAGGGGAACATGGGTAACATCTTGACTACTGTCACGATTAACATCTCAATCAAAGAAGGTGTCATGGAAAACATCAACCTTGGTGCTAACTGCACACCTGATGAAGTGGTCTCTTATACCGCTTTATTCAAGAAATTCCGCGATGTCTTTGCATGGAGTTACAAGGAAATGCCAGGGATTGATCCTTAGATCGTCGTACATGAAATCAAAACTTACCCTGACATGAAACCGGTTCGGCAAAAGCTTCGCCCGGTTCATCCCAAGAAATTCACAGCTATAAAGGAAAAATTTGAAAAACTTCTAAAATCTGGCTTCATCTATCCCATCCCTTTAACTGAATGGGTCTCCAACCTCGTTCCAGTCGCTAAGAAACAAGGGACCATCCATGTTTCGTTGACTATAGAGATCTCAACAAAGCTTGTCCTAAGGACAACTACCCTACGCCCTTCATCGACCAAATCATCGATAACTGCGCGGGGAGCGTAATCTTTTCTTTCATGGATGGTTTTTTTGGATATAACCAGATTGAAATCTTGCCTACAGATCAACACAAGACAACCTTCATCTGCCCTTGGTGAACCTTCGCCTACCGAAATCTACCTTTTGGCCTTAAAAATGCTGGAGCCACTTTCCAGCGAGCCATGTCGTATGCTTTTCATGACATCAAACATATCGTAGAACCGTATCTTGATGATCTACCCACACATTCGTTAAATCGATCCGATCACATTGATCATTTACGTGTGATTTTCCTGCGATGTAGGTTCTACCGTATTCGTCTGAACCCACACAAATGCATTTTCGCTATCGAATCCGGTCGACTCCTCGGTTTCATTGTCTCCAAAGATGGGATTAGGGTGGACCCCTTAAAGATCAATGCCATCTTAGCCTTACCTCCACCCACCAATTTAACACAACTCCAAAGTTTGCAAGGCAAAGAAATCTTTCTTCGCCGTTTCATTTTCAATTACGCTGAGATCACTAAAGTATTCATGCGGTTACTGCAAAAGAATGTCCCTTTCATCTAGGATGATGCAACTCAACGGTCATTCGATGCTCTCAAGCACACTTTGACCAATGCACCTCTGTTACATCCACCTAAATATATGAAGGATTATATCCTTTACTTGGCCGCTTCTACTTCCACCATCGCAATGGTGTTAGTCCAAGAAGACTCCAACGATGAAGAACATGTGATTTACTATCTGAGAAAGAGTTTATCTAGACCCAAACTTAGATATTCGCATGTAGAGAAACTGGCTCTGGTAGCTGTCATCGCTGTCCAAAGATTCCGCCACTACATCTTATTACACACCACCATGGTAATCGCAGACTCCAACCCCATGTACCATGTCCTAACACATCAAGTACTTGGGGGCAAGTATTCGAAATGGATTGTTATTCTTCAAGAATTCGATCTTGAGTTTACGAAGGAAAAAGCCAAAAAATCCCTGGTGTTTTTCGAGCTCATCTGTGCTTTTCCTCGTGCCGATGAAAACATCGAACCTAGAGATTCTCTACCCGATGAATCTCTCTTCCTCATCAACACCTCTGATCCTTGGTATGGAGACATTCTCCTCTACCTTCAAACACAACGTTTTCAACCCAACATCTCTCGTGAAGAGCAACGATGCATTCGTCACCACTCTTGCCGTTATCTCATCCTCGGTGACACTTTATATCGTCGTGGCATCGACACCATCCTTCAGCAATGTTTGACTCACGAAGAGGCTGAACGCATTTTGAACGATTGTCACCTTGGCGCCTGTGGCGGTCACCTTTCCGGAATGGCCACAGCCCAAAAAATCCTACGTGCCGACTATTTTTGGCCCTCGATATTCAAAGATTGTATCGAGGCTTTCAAGAAATGCCCACCCTGCCAAATCTTTAACAAGAAGGCACGCACCCACCCTATGTTTCTGCACCCTATTATCGCCATCGGCCCCTTTGCCAAATGGGGCATTGATTTCATGCAGTGTAAGCCTATGTCAGCCGAGGGGCATGGTTACATCATCATCGTCATCGATTACTTCACCAAATGGGCTGAGGCTATGCCTACCTTCCTGAATGACGACCATACTGCAGCTCTTTTCCTCTTCAACCACATCATAACTCATTTTGGTGTACCACGTGCCATTGTCACTGACCATGGTGCACACTTCAAAAACCAGATGATGAGCGAGTTACATGTCAAATTGGGTTTTCGCCATGAAAACTCATCCCCTTACTACCGTCAAGCGAATGGACAAGTTGAAGCTATCAACAAAGTCCTAAAAACCATGATCCAATGCATGGTAGGGGAAAACAAAACATCGTGGCATCTACAACTGTTCTCCGCTCTCTGGGCCTATCGCACCTCTGTGAAAACTTCAACTGGATTCACTCCCTTCCAGTTGGTCTATGGCATTGAAGCCGTCCTACCAATCGAGTGTGAGATTCCATCACTCAAACTGAAAGTAGAAATCCTACCCCACACTTCCGCTAAAGAATAATGATTTTTGTATCTATCCAAAATGGATGAAATGTGTCGTGATGTTGCTCTCGCCAATGAGGGACATCAAAAATGAATTAAAATTCAATATGACAAATCCATCCACCCTCGGACTTTCGCGGAAGGAGACTTAGTCCTTACTTACGACCAAGCTCACGATAAATTGGGGACAGGAAAGTTAGAACCCATGTGGCATGGTCCCTACATCGTGAAGTATATGTTACATAATGGTGCCTACGAATTAGTTGACCATGACGGAATCTCCCTAGGAGAGCCCCGAAACGGGCTTTACCTTAAGAAGTACTATGCCTAGATCACCTAGCATATTGTACTTTGTACATTATTGTATTTAGTTTTGGTGTGTCTTTTTCATTTGCGTGCTCGAGTCTTTACCGTTGCCACTCATGACTATGCCTGTGTTTTCATGCATAGATGATGTCTTCCTTTCCTATCTTTTTTGGGTTCACAGATGGCGCTAGCTAACATACCCGGAACATTGCTTCAGCAGCTTGGGTTATTTACCAATTTGACCAGGTGGTGAGTTTAGGAGGCATTCGTTTAGGACCAGCAACCAACAATATGGAAGAATATCATGCTGTCATTGGACTACTGACCCAAGCTTCCTCTCTAGGTATTTCTCGCATCATTATTTACTTAGACTCCCAACTGGTGTTTCGTCAACTCAACTGTATCTACGCTACCCATAGTCCTATCCTGCTACGCCTACACTTGCAAGCTCATCGTCTCGAATGAATGTTCGATTACATCGAATATAGACACATTCTGAGAGAATTTAATAGTGTTTCAGATTCATTAGCTAATTATATTATGGATCGGTATCTGGCCCACATATAAGATTTAAGGAAAAAGGAAAACTGTACATTGCATGTAAATTAAAACACATCACAGACATCATCATGTACAAATCATTGGCATAATAAAAACTTGAAA
>JASDQU010736547.1:488931-529283 GCA_032191745.1 Picea mariana
GTTTGTGTTACATCAAAAAGTGTGTAAGAGAGAAAAATATTGGGCCCATCCACCCATACAACATCGCCTGACAAGGCATACAAAAACATGATCATGGGGAGACTCTAATCTCCTCGCGCCATGTTGTGTTGTGAGTAACATACTACTGCACGCACTACATGCCTCAACATAGAATTGATATTCTCCGGCACCCCTACAGTGTGCCATTGCAGATGTAAAGGCACATCCCCCCTCCGCAGAGGAGGGATACCCATCGTAAGGCCTTGGAGGTTCCTCTCTACCTCCCGGAGACCCACCACCGGTACTGCTAGGTCTGCTGCAACTGGGGCGCCGCCACGATGCCCTGGCATTGGTATATCCGTTGGGTGCACTGCTCTCTTGTCTACACATTGAAAACAAAACATCTGTTAAAACCCCAAAAAAATACATATACATCAAAAAACTTAAAAAACAAAAACTAAACAAGGTATGGCTTAGTCTCTTACCTGACTCGTCCCAATCTTCCCCCTCGGGTAAAGTCAAGTCCATACTCCCACGGAAGTCTACATCAACATATGGGAAGTCCTCAATCCAGAGGTACTGCTGCCTTAGCCAGGCAAAGAAATCACCAGTAAAATGGAACTATGACTCCGAAACTAGCCTCGAAGACAGACTAGTCCACCTCTCCATCCGAGGCTCATCCACTAGTCATACTGCCAGCGCTATCTGAGGCTGCATCTGAGGGATGCGCTCCAGGAAAAATGAGACTAAAAACAAGCCATAGCCGAACTGCTTTTGACCAGTCCTGCACTGTGAGATTTGTTCCTTCACATTCCGAAGGAACGTTGCACTCCAATTGAATAGGGTTGGATCCAAACACTAAACACCATAGGCCACCTGTGATCTCGATGCCAAATGAGAACTAGTGCTACCAGTCACACTTGTTATAGCAAATAGTATCGATCAGAGAGGCAGATCTCGTATATCCTTGATAGGAATCCTGCCCCCTACCAACCTTGCTCCCGGAATGCAGTGGCGTGCCAGATACATGTCCACCTACTCAGGTAATGCCCTCTGCCCAGTAAAATATATGGGGACCCCTCTCTTCGAGAGGCCGGTCAAAAAGTACACATCTTCCAACTCGATGGTTAGGAGTTGTGTACCAATACGGAATCCCTGTTCCGCAACGTCCCAAAGGCCAATCATGTGCTCAAGCAGTAGAATCTCTCTCTTCATTTTTTGTAATTTGAAAAACTTGAGCAAGCCACAGGCGCACAAAGTGGCCCACATATGGGGACTCTGTAGAGTGACTAAATCATCCATCTCATGTTCTCGCTCTTTCCATTCAATCATGTTTGCCGAAGAAACCTACAAAGCAAAAAATCAAAAATTCCATTATTCCTCACGTTTTTGTATTTTCCGCAATTTTCAAAAGCATTTTAAAACATAAAATAGAGTGCCCATCTCATCTAAAAGCAACCAATCATCCTTTTTAACCACCATGCCCTTTAATATTTGCCAAACAATGATTAAAACATGTCAAAAATGCAAAACGACCTAAGGGGCTACGTGGGCAATTTTGGGGAATTTTTATGAGTTTCTTTTGCTTAAAATGGTCGGTCTAATCGATTGCAAGGGTGTAGACATCCCAACAACCCTTCTCTAACACATTTTTGTAAAATAATCCGCCCCTTTTATTAATTTTTAAAAGGAGGCCGATTTGGTTCAAAAAGGGTGACCTAGGGCTTTGTGTTTTAAATAAATAATGCCATGAAAAATCAATTTGAAACCATGCAATTGAAAGAGCAAAAGGATGAACACCTACCTGGTTCAAACAGTGAGAGAAATGATCAATCGTAGCTCCGAAAATGAGAAAAACAAGATTTTCTTCAAATTGAGATTCTCCAACACTCCAAAAATCCTTGCAAATGAAATGGTAAATGAGTTTTCAAATCAATTGTTATTTATAAAATCTCATTTTTTTATAAGGTATGGTCAGTTTGGGTTTCTCTAATGATGTAAATGGCTTCACTAATCTCTGGTTTGTAGTTTCTGGCATCGCAGGTTCCTGGCAGTTCTAATGAATCATTCACCTTGTCCCATTCGTGAGCATAGTCTTAGTTTGTTCTCGAGCTCAACAATATGAGAACGTAACCGGTTAAACTTTTATCTCTTTTTCGGGCTAGTACGGATACGAACACACAAAAAAGGAACCCCCCTGGAGTCTTCTTTAAAACCTTTTCAGACTCTCTAAATATGAAAAGATTGTTGAGTGATCTTGCTTTCTTTCACACTCGTTAAAAGGTCATAAGGAGCATCTTTCGAGCGATAGTTTAACCCTTTTTCGGTCTCGTTGGACTACTGTACGAAAAAGGAACTAATAAAGTTCTCTTTTAAGTGTTTTTCCAAACTCTATAATCCCAAAAAACCTTCAAGTTTTCTGTCTTTGGACTTTTTAAAGCACACATCGACAGACCCATATGGGACTGAACCCTTACTTCTTCCAGTTCGTTAGCAAAGGAAGAGGAACTTACCGAAGGTGAGTTATATCGAGCATGTGTTATATTCCTCGAGCTCATTAAATAAAAAAGAGGTACTCATCTATCTGGATGGGGGAAAAATTGAAAGGAGCAAGCCAAGCAGTCTCTTGAGAACATCATCCATCACGTCTTAGAGTCGCCCTTGAACACGACACTTTGTCACTTTGCAAATATCATAATCCAGTGAACCTCTGCACTGAGCCAATCCTTTGAGTTTCCTTTCACTCCTTTGGGTCACCCAACTCAAGTCACAATACCCACTGCATAGTTTTGGTCCATGTCATGTTCTGTTGTTGTGCCTCAGTGTTTAAGGGAAGTATCCACCTCGAGAGTCAGCCATCCCAAATATCTTGTCTCAAAACCTGTGTCAGTCCATGTCCATTTGATCTACCAATTACATCTCCATGTTTGTTTCATGTCGTTGATGGGGGATACATCAAGGCCCTCCCTCTACGAGTCTATTCCTGTCGACTCCAACACATTATCCAGGAAATAGACTTAGAAACCAGTTAGTACTTTGGGACCTACATGCCTCAATGGTAGGCCTCCTCACATTTGATAGTGGGTTTACATCATTGACCCCTGATCGAATGATTCCATGGATGTTCAACCTCAGCTCATCTATTCACATTCACTGGAATGTACTAGGGTACCTTGGGAATCATTGACATTAATGGTGATCTCCCTCACACTTGTTAATGATTTACATCATTGACCAGTAATCGAGTGGTTTCTGCCATGTTCGATGTCAAGACATCTATTCGCATGGTCAGATTTGTATCGTATTGGGATTGGTATGAAGACCCTGGGTTGAACCATTACTTTGATATATGCTTTGCCCAGGTTGCGAAGGAATCCTATTTGAACAATGACACATACACTATTACATAGATCCACTTTGTATTGGTTGTGGCTATGTCTTGTCATCTCGTAGATCCACTATGTATTCTTCGTGGCTACGATCATTCTGAGTCATTAGAGTATAGATCCACATTGTATCTTTGGTGGCTATACCTTTCTTATCAATACAATTATGGATCCACAGTGTATTTTATGGCGGCCATATCCTACCAAGTCTTGATCACCCAACCATAGGTATGCCTGCCTTGGGTTTTGAAATATGTCATGATATTTGTCGAATGTTTGTGTGCAGCTTCTGTCAGGTTCTCCGAGTTTATACCCTTGCTTGAGCATCTACAAAGTATTTTAGTTATCAGTTGGCATCTTCTAACTTCATACTTTGGGGGGCATTCTGTTACACATAAAAATTGCTCAGCTGGATAAGTGTCACATGTCCCTCTTGGTTGTCATAAGTGTCGCATCTTCCCTACAACTTTTGGAAGTGTCGCAAGTTGGTCACTAGTGTCGCAAATGATGTTCAGACATGTTGTCATGACGATGACACTAAGGAGGCACTTATAACATCTCACATGACTGATTTGAAGGAGGAGAACTAGTTCACTGGAGTAAAATAACTGTTAACACCTGAAAAGGGCTTTTAATCAAGATTTTTGAGGGTGAACGCTCCCCTGAAACAGCCTTAGGAGCATTGGTGCTCCCCTATAAGGCCTCAGGGAGCGTTATAACGCTTCCTCACCCCTCTAAAGGAGCGTTGCCCACTTTTGAAGCACTGGTGCTCCCCTTAAGCTTCTTTGGGAGCGTTCTAGCACTCTGATGCCCCTTTTGAAGGAGTGCTCCCTAATCTAGGTCAGTTGTTAGCCCAGTGAGGAGAATAAGGAAAAGATCTTTTGAGATTAGGAGGCAGTTGTACTCGAATTCTTGGTTTCATCAAGAGATACCTGATCTAAGGAGGAGGTTCTCAACTTGTTCTAAACATAACTCAAGAGGTTAAGCTCCTCTTAACCTATATAAACAGGTTCTATGATGGTGGAAAGGGGGAAGAACTGAAGTTATGAAACTTATGATCTTGGAGGAAACTTACAACCAGCCAAAGGAGAGTGATCAGTGAAGCTGCTGTTATCCAGATTGTGGAGCTTTCAGGCAAGGGTTAGATGAAGGGGACTTGACGAAGCTGTCACACTCACATCTACGATTGTAAGTACTGTTGTCGTTATTCTCATCAATATGACACGCTTGGCCTGTTTCTTTCTAGTTTGTGTCTAATGTCACATGAACTTATCACTAGTTTATAGATATGTTTTCAAGCTAACATCAATAGAGTAGGAAGTAGTTGTATCTTGTTTTGTCCATAGGATCCAGCGAGGAGCAAAGGATTGGAGCACAACTCGGAGCGTGCAGGGACAAACATCGATAAAAAAGTACTTCTGTCATCCTTCCTTCTCATGTGTTAGTTTAGATAGATTTGAAAGGAAGTTAGTGTCCATGATAAGAACTTTTATGTCTAGGGTTAAGGTCAAGCTCTAGAGGTGAACTACCTATCCGCAGGGAGATTTTCCTACAACAACCACATTCCCAGCTGTATGTATATGGGATACATTGTTTCTCCCACAGGGTGGTGGAAGGACCATGGAGGCCTCTGATGACAAGTTCTTTGACTGGTGGTCTCACCAGATTCCAGTGATAGAAGACTATCCATATGTTGGCATTGAATTTTCTAGAGACCCGGATATGGTTGTTCCTCCTAGAGCAATACGAGGAGAGTTGGGTAAGTTTTTAATTTTCATACTTTTTAATTTTTATTTTCTTATATATATATCATTTTTTATTTTTTTTGTTTGTACCAAAGTATCTGACAATGATTTGTTTGTTATGTGAAGACATAGGACCAGTGCATCTGGCTGATTTTGCTAGGACTAGACGACGTCTTCGTCTAGAAGTGGGAGCAGCCGGAGTCGCCAGACCGGTAGGAGAAGCAAGGGGGCATCAACATGGGGAGGCCGAGAGAGTTTTTAGGCAGGTAGAGAAGAACCTTACCTCTCTTACTCGTGTTGTGCCTATGGTAGAGATTGAGGATCTGCCACCCTCTATGCAGCCTCATGTAGTTGTGGTGCCACGGACTTGGGTCCAACTTTTTCGGCATTTGGCAAACAACGTTGTACACTACGTCCAGGCCAATAGGCCCCACCCTTAGCTAGTTTGGATTGTTTATGTGCCATGAGAACTTTTGTATATTTTTTAGGGCATAATCCCCGTGACTCCTACTGTGTATATTTTTTACGCGTTCACGCCCACATTTTACTCTGATACATTTTTTGACATATATATATATATATGGCTCTTTTTTGTCTTTTAATGCTTTATGGATTATTTTACAAATGTATTTACATGTGAGTGTGTGTTTTGTGTCTTTACATGTGTGCGAAATTCCAATCTAATATATGATTAGCTAGAGTATCAGTGATGTGATTTAATATCCTAGGAACATGAATGTAGGTGATTTAATCAAAACTTCGTTCTAAGAGACGTACCCTAAGGAACCATTGGTGTAGGGTAGGGTCGGAAACGTGGTAAAAACCATTTAATTGAGACACAACCAGTTGAGCATCTAAGTAGATCTAGAGGCAAGAGATACCATGCGACAAAGAATCATGAAGAAACTCTATGAATCCGTTGTATTCGACAACGTTATTTGTAGCATTACCTAAACAGATACCTCCTGAGGATAGAAACTGGCCTTGAGGTGTAAAAATCACCCAAGATGTGGAAGCAAGCCTCCGAGTGTGTCGAATAGCATCGTCCGCAAACCCCATGAAAACCTCTGATTCACTTGACATCTGCCATAGTGAAAAGAATGTCATCAAAAATGACACTTGCATAAACGCAAAAGACAAAAGTAAGAAAAAAAAAAGTACAAAGACTATACATATGTTACAAGAAGTCACTGAAGGCAACCCACCTACGAGTAATACTTCTTGAGGTAGAGCCCATTTCTAGGCTCAGCCAAAGCGTTTCCCTTAAAATCAACCCGACGATAAGAACCTTTTTTAAGAACCTCTTTAACAATGAACAACCTGAACCACATGGGTTTGAAATTACCTGCCCCTAGGGGATCCTTATCTTGGTAATAGATTAGGACAAGGTCACCTTCAGAGAAAATTTGAGGGCAAACGGACCGATCATACTGACACTTGAATTTTTGTTTGTGAGCCTCATTGGCCAATGTTGCATCTTGGTGCTACTCATCAAGTTGTTCGATATGTAATAACTTCTCTTCAAGTAGTGAAGTGTCTGGCAATAACTGTACTATCAATTTTAAATAGGGGATCCAACATTCTATGGGTAAAACTACTTCCAGCCCATAAACGAGTTGAAAAGGTGAGAAATCGGTTGTAGTCTTAACATACATTCGGTAGGCCCATAATGCAAAGTACAACATCAAATGCCAATTTGATTTAGTTGAATTGATCATTCATTGTAAAATAGTCTTGAGGGATTTATTCACAGCTTCCACCTAACCATTCACTTGAGGGTAGTAAGGTGACAAATGTTCTTGCCTCAACCCAATATTTGATGTTAACTCAGTCATCATTTTATTCTGGAAGTGAATACCATGGTCAATGACAATCTCTCTCGGGATGCCAAACCTTGCTATAACCTATTTGGACAAAAAGAGAGTTGTTGTCTCTCCATCATCCTTGAACATTGGCATAGCTTCAACCCACTTTGTAAAGTAGTCTACTACTATGATGATATAATGGTGCCCCCTTGCTGAAGGGGGGTTGAATGTAGTGTAATAAATCCCCCACTTGGTGAAAGGACCAATGGTAATGACGAGAAACATAGGAGCAGGGTGTGCCCTCATCTTCCGAGAGAAGATTTGACATGGGTGGCACTTCTTGACCGATTCAGCACAATCTTTGATTAATGCTGGCCAGAAGTAACTGGAACGTAAGATATTTTGGGATGTTGCCAACCCAGACATATGGTAGCCACATGCTTGAGTGTGGCAATCATTAAGGAAGATTTATGCTTCTTCATGAGTGAGACATCGACGAAGGATGGAATCTAAGCCTCAACGATACATTGTGTCTTTGCGTATAAGATAGTTCTTGGCCTGATGGCATATACGGCGACGCTCATCATGAGAAGAAAAGGCAGGGCAATTCAAAGTATAGATATAGACAAGTATATATCCATACTAGGGGTCTAAATACATGATAAAAAACATGTCTCCTTTAATAGGCGACTCTTCGGGCATAACATCACCTAACTCGACCGGAAGTTCCGATATGAGTTACAAAAAGACCAATGATTTTTTGGATTTTTCCTAAACAAAATCTAAGTCAAATTATTGGAGGGAAGCTATCCATCTACTAATCTTTCCACCAATTACTCATCATGTCAACACATATTGAAATGGATTCAAAATGACAATGACAATGACGGTAGTCTTGCGAAACAAGATATAATGACGGAACCATTGGAAAACATGAACTGCTGCCAACGCAAGTTTTTCAACATGGGAATAATTAAGTTCTGGTCCAACCAGGCCTCAACTCAGATAATAGATCACGTACTCAGAAAGAACATCATCCTCCTTAACCAAGACCATACCGATGGTCGACTCTGCTGCAGCCAAGTACAATAAGAAGTGTTTATTATAATTGGGTGGCTGAAGCAGAGGGGTAGACGTGAGGGCACGTTTCAAAGCATCAAATGAGCATTGAGCATCTTTGTCCCAATGAAAAGGGACATCCTTCTTGAATAAATGCATAAATCCCTTTGTGATCTCAACATAGTTTGCGATGAAACGTCGTAAGAAGTTCACTTTTCCCTGCAAACTCTGAAGTTGAAGGATTGTGCATGGGGGAGGCAACTGAACTATTGGCTCAACCTTGAGAGGATCGACCATGATCCCCATTGTCAAAACTATGAAACCTAGCAAATGACCTGACGTAACACAGAAACTGCACGTGTTTGGATTCAAGAGAATTCAGTAGTAGAGACATCATTCAAAGATGAGTCTCAGGTGCGTAGGATTATCATCTCTCTTACGATATCGTGATGTTATGTTATCAAGGTAAGCCTCAACTATATGTTTGAGATCATGGAAAGTGAAAGACATGGCCTGCTAAAAGGTAGCTCCAACATTTTTCAGACCAAAAGGCATTTTTCAATAAGTGAATGTACCCCATGGACAAATGAAAGCGGTTTTGTGTTATTCTTCGGGTTTGATCTGTATCTAATTGTAGCCTGAAAAACCATCCATGAAAGAAAATGCCTTGCATCCTGCGCATTCGTCGACTATCTGAACAATAAATGGTGCGGGGAAATTATCCTTTTGACAAGCCTTATTCAAATCATGGAAATTCATACAAATGCTAATCGTACCCTATTTCTTATCGACTAGAATGGGGTTTAACAAACATTGAGTCAAGTGAACGGCGTAGATAAAACCTACCTTAAGCAGTTTCTCTATTTCATCTTTGATAGTTGCTATTTTCCTAGGATTGATTGGACAAATATTATGTTGGACCAGCTTAATGTTAGGATAAGTCATGATTTCATGTTCGACAGTTCTTGGATCGATACCTGGCATTTCCTCATAAGACCAAGCAAAAACTTCACGGAATTCATTAAGTAAATCCATGTAGATTCGAATCTCTTTGGGGGAGCAATCAACTTTGATGAGGACATTCTCTACGATGCCATTGGTTCTGAATATATCAATAGGTATCATTTCATCAATGGCTTCCATATTATCCTCAGCATAAACTGTGTGCATAGCCAAGGGATTGATAGGACAAGACCTATCTCCAGTCATAGTCAAAGTGAATTCGCCTTCTTCAATTCTTCTTAACTCTGGGAGGAAGTAAGATCTATGATGGAGATCATCCCAGGGTTTTTCCAGACTAGTCATTGCCTCTATAATTTCTTTGTTAGAGGGCAGGAGTAAGTCTAAAGAATTGGTATCGATAAAGGAACCTTGAGCCCAAGTAGGCTCTGAAATCAGATCTAACTCTTACGCGGGAGTCGAATCGGGGTTGGTGGAAGCTTGTTGGACTATAGAGTACGTGACTTCTGTCCTGGACAAGGGCATGGCCATGTCATGGTGCCTTGTCCCTTCCATCATGCTTTATGGGGAAGGAAGAGTCCATGGATCTTGAAAGTAAGTAGCATGAAACAATGAGACTTGAAAAATATCAACCTCAGGTTGGTTTGACATGAACTTAATATCTTCGAAAGGGGGCGGGTAATAGAAAGTACCCATCAAAGGTGGTCACAAACCAACCCCTATGTTGACAATGTCGGGTTGAGGGTTGTCGATCATCGGGACTGTGGATGCCCCTGATGAAGGGTCAAGATGGGAGAAAGACAACTGATCAATGGTCACTATCCGGTCCTCGTGTGGAAACAACAAGACTCAAAAAATAGTAGCAACCACTACTTGCATAGCATAATTCCAACTCCTTCCAAACATAAGATTATAGTTGAGTTGAGCATCGACTACTTCAACTTCGACGCACATGGTTTTCCCTCCTAACTGCATGAGGAAAGAGGGAATGATGCCATGTTTTTGGAAAGAAATATCATCGAATGTGGTAAGAAGAGTTGGTGACAGAGACAAAATGGGTTGGCCTAAGGCCTTCCAATACACCAAAGACATTACGCATGTCGAGGCACCCTCATCAACCACTATGCAAAAAATGTTCCATGTAAATTTTTTTGTGGTATAAGCCACTACTATCTGAAATGCAACATGGTAAGGGAGACGACGTTTTAAGTCAGTTGTATCAAGCATGATCATGCCTCGATTACAAGTCTCTACAGATCCTAAAGCAACTAACAAAGCCTTTCTCTAGGAAGGGAAAATCTAGAGGACTTCCAAAGCAGATATCGCACAAGGGGTTTGTGACAAATCCTCCACCACAGAGTAGTTCTGGGAGGCCCTTTCATTTGGGTTGTAAGAATCGTTTTTGAATGCACCTTTTGGGATCCGTGTCATTGTTTCACCCAATGTCTTCTCAATCTGGAGAGGAAGAGGGGGGATCTCATCTTCTTTACTCTTCTTAGAGGAACTAGGCATTTCATAATCATGCACTCTGGTTGATATGTATGCATCACCTTTCATCATATACACATTCACGAACGAAGGATTACTCGAAGACGAAGGAGGTCCTTGACTGCCCCCTTTCATTCTCACCAAGTCTTTAGTTAAATTTTTCCCATGTTGGAATGGGTTCATTAACATAGCAGGTTGTTGTTGTGCAAATGAATTTTTGTCCTCTGCAAGCCAAGGGCACTTATAAGTTGGGTGGTCTTTCGGGCACATATTACACAGATACTTCAACTTCTTCTTTTCAGTGTTTCCCCTACCAACATTATTGGTAGGTTTCTTATCCCCTTACCCTTCTTTCGTTATTTCTTCTTCCCGTTGGGCTGCTGGTTGGCCTTCGGGTTTGTTGATTATACATTGTGTACATCCAACATTTGGGTAGGGGAAGCAGTTGGACCGGTGTTTTGGTTGGCCACTGTATTTTGTATCGAAAATTGTTGCAATTGTTTTGATAGTGGATCAACACTCTTATCTTGTGTTGAACTAACAATACCATTGGCATGTGGTCCAACTCTCTGTCTAGTTTTGTCAAGAATTGACCTAGGCTCATCTGGCAATATTTCATAAAGTAGGCCAGATTGTGAGTAAATCAACTCAAGATGTTGAGCTCTCATTATCGCCTCTTCTTCAGAAAAGACTTCTGACATCACTACATCTTTGGATAACTGGGGTACCAAAGACTTAAGGAACCACTCCAGCAAAAATTCTAGTGGGACTGGTACTTTTATCAAACTCTTCTGGCATCTCCATTATCAGATGTGATCGGAGATATGGATCACCTTTGTCTGCTCAAAGTTGGCTAGCAATTCGGTGTCGGCATTGTATCTCATAGGTAATTGGAAATGGTTTAAGAAAGCCATTGCCATTTCGCTGAAGGAGGAGTATCTTGAGTGGTTGATCTCAATGTACCATTTCACAACACTCCCAATGAGAGTGCGTTGAAACAAGAGCAACTGGACAGAGTCATCTTTCAATGAGTTAGACAAGCACCAGAGATGAAAAGTAGTCACATGATCGCCTGGATCTTCATTAGGTTGGGCTTCAAACTTTGGAATGTACGAAGGAAACTTGGTTGGCATAGGAGGCCATCGTGGATCGTGACATATGGGGTCATTCAACAACCTCATCAATTCAAGCAAATGCAAAGTTTCCAGGAATGGTAGTTTGCGCTATTGATTATGATATCGGAAAAAGGGGCCTGGATTTGGACTGGCACCAGGTTGCTAGGAAAATTTTGGTTGTTGGCCAAGATTCTGGTAAAAGCCTTGTCCAGGACCAGTGTATGAATTTTGCACTTGTTGAGGTATCATCGGCTGACTTCCATAGAAGGAAAAAGGAGGTTGGGCTTGCATTACAGTCCAAGGATTTTGAGAGGGGATGCCCCTTGCCAACTCGACAGGCATAGGTGTTGAACCTTGTTTGGGGTTCCAATGATTTTGGAAATGGTTTCCCCCTATTAGCATCCATCACAAGGAAGCTAATCCTTGCCAAGGATTCCAATGTCCTTGGGAGGAAGGGCTTCCTGGGTTTTCCCCCTGTGCAGGAATAGTACCCTGCATAGAATTCAATTGCCCATAACCAGGGTTTCCCTTGGTGGGGAAGGCAGCGGATGAGAAAGCATTGTTAGCAAACGCACTGAATAAAGAAAATGGTGTCGAACCTACTGACTGATTATTAGAAGGCAGTCCTTGACTACTCACTCCATACAAACCATAGTTCATTCTTGGCCTTGTCGATTGTTGGTGAGCACTGTCGAGTGTAGGGAATGAAGGAGGTATGTGACCCTCTCCATAAGGGAAAGAATTATAAGGAGATGGAATTTCCCCCATGGATCCTTCCAGAAGAGTGTTTGAACTCCCTGCCCCTAGACTTAGATTTGGTTGAGTCGAGTGAAAAAGAACAAAATTTGGATTGAATCCAAGAATTCTGTATGTGAACAGAGGGCCTAGCGTACTCTGATATAGTAGAGGAGTGATCGCCGCCAAAGATGGGAGTGGACCATTACCCAAAGTAGAGGCAATTGAGGCCATAGTGGCCCAAACTTGAAATGGTTGGTTAGGAGGTGGAACACCCAATTGTGACAGTCGTAGAGGGAATATGAGAATTCCCTAAAGAAGTTGCGATATTTGGTTCCATCTCTGCTTGGCACACTTCCAAACACTCGTAAGGATAGACTTGTACAACAACGGGCACCGAAATATCCGTAACCAGAGGTTTGTTAGGACCAAGAGATTGCGCTCCAAGGTCAGTAATGGTTGGTTCCTCTAGGATGAGATTTTCTTCTCTCAAAGGTGGTTTGGACACAGTTACCCGTGTCCCAGTTTCTTCAAACAACCCTTGTTGTTCTAGCTTCCACCTTGGCGGCGGTGGGGGTGGATCCAGATCAACCGGTGGTAGGACAAGAAGCCTTCATGACCATCGAAGCTCCTAATCCTCCACTGTGTGAGAATATTAGAGACACACTAAGGCCTTTGTAACCGATTGAGAAACAAACACACTCTATCAAAAAATTCCTATGAGATCAAACAGGTAGTCACTAGCTAGTTGGAAGAATAGTTACAACAACCAACACTAGAAAAACTTACCGGTGCAAGTGCAACTCAAATATGGAAGCACCCTCTAGGTATACTCTGCAAAGTGTGGCCTGATGTCTGTCGTAGGTACCACAGTATACCACTGCAGTCACCTATGTAAGTCACTAGAATGATAGGCAACTAGGTTTCCAACTGGCGAACAGTTGCCAGGCGGGTATAGTGGACAGTTGGGTGGACCGCAATGAGCAGGGTATCAAGCCCGAAACCTATGTAGGGTATCGAGAGAAAGTGTTCCAAAAGACAACTGAGGACCTTGAATGGATTCGAGACCCACGAATCTCTATGGAAAGTGCTAACGACGGAATCCCAGGACAAGCCCTCTATATGCATTCACCACTACGCATGGTCCGGTTTTGGAGGGGTTATCTCTGCTACCTTTCTGCACTTGACCTCATGTTTATCCCCTGTGTTAGAGGGGGTTCTTGGACAATGTTCACGGTAACTATACTTTGAACACTCCCTAGCTCAGACTCTTATGTTTGTGTTTTCTAGCCTTGCAGAGTTTCCTCTCCAACCTAAATCAAGGCTCTAGTCCTAGACTTGTTGGTGTACCCTACAAAACATAAAGTCTAAAATATTTTATTTAAACGTTTATTTTAGTGGTTTTTTTTAAAGTCATAGAAGATGATAATGAGATGAGTGATGTTTTATAGCGATGAAAAGAAGAACATGCAAAGTGCTTAAAACAAAACTGCTTCTTCAAAAAGAATTTACTTTAACCAACTTTTCTAAATTTCTTTCTAAGATATTTTGATAGAAAACTGAAAACAGGATTTCACTCGACTACGAGCTACTTATTGTCCTAAGTCAATTAGTCAATAACTTATGAAAATGAACTTTTTCCTGATAATCTGTGAAAACACTTGACTACTTAACCAAACAAAGAAAAAATCTACTTTTTTTTATTGTGCCTCAAAAAACAATAAAAACTAAAGATCGAAGCTTTCTCCTTTTCTGAAGAAAAAGTGGCAAAAAATATAAGACAAGACAAGGCCAAGAAAATTTTCTAGCCAACCACTAACCGTGCGGAGATACTGACAACCAAGAAGGAAGATAACACTGGCTCACTATCTCATCAAAAAACCTAACAAAGAAATAGAAGAAGACTTTGAATGAAAAAGAAATACATAATAGAGTCGAAACCTAGGCTAAGCTGCTATGACAGAAACCACATCCAGACAAGGAAGACCCTGGGAAGTAAAAACTTGGTAGGGAGGAGGATGATTGCCTCCAAAAAAATTTCTAGATAGGTACGTGACTATCTCTTCAATAGCTAGCATGCATATGTGGGTTGTAGAAGGGCAAGGCATGTGTGCATGCGGGCAGGCCCACTGTAGGTCATGTGTGCCTCTGAAATCCTTCACACAAAAAAAAAAGCAGCTAAGCTTTAGCAGAGGATAATGGTATTAAAAACCAGCACCCCTTAAAGGTAAAAAAAAACTTACTTGGACGCAAAGAGGCAAGAAAAATATAGAAAAAAAAAGCTAATCCTGAGGTTTTTACCTGAATATGGACTGTTCAATCAGATACCTAGAAGGACCTAGAAGATCCCTGACAAGGAACACTTCTTTAGGGGAGAGGATGACTTCCTCTTCCTGAGAAGGATTTCCTGGGTTCTCAGACACGCATCCAACACTTCATCAGCAGGCGTACATATGCAGGCTGACTAAAGGCAGGGCACATGCATACACGTGATGTCCCACTACAGGGTGTGTATGCCTCTTAATACTCTCAAAAACAGAAAATAAATACTCTAGTAAGAAGAACAGGGAAGACTGGTATTGAGAACCAAAACCCCTGAACACTCAGACTTCTTGTAGAAAATCAAAAGAGGCAGTAAAACCAATTTCAAAATACCCAATAAAAAATCCCCAAATAACCCTAGAGACTCCTCAGTGGAGTCACCAATTCTGATGTGAGTGGGAAATCCTTCTTGCATACTTAGCATTTAAGGGCTCTAATCATGCATGAAGAAAATGACCATTTAAAGGCCTCTACTTTTTCCTATTCTCATGACAAAAAACCCCACATTCATGCAATACAATGGTGCAAACAAGATTAAGTAACTCTACCTTAAATCCTCTATTTGATGTCGATCCCTTCACTTTCACTCGCTCCTTGACTACAAGCCTCCTCCCAAAGCTGACCTGCATTCACACATGGAAAAATAGAAAGCTGCAAACATGCATTTCATATACTAATTGTTGGGTTAGATGTGACCATATCATAAAATAAATACACAATTTGAACACATGATATGGTGGGATGAAAAAAATGTTCCTTTTTGTATTAATCTTGACAAGAGTAAACTTACAATATGTGGCCGACACTGCTCCTCAAACCTAGTCTTGGGCTCCTCTACACAATGCACCAACTACTCAACCTCACAATACAATTTCATGAAATTGGGGCAAAGGGGGGATAAATTTGGGCAGAGTTTCTATACTCCTCTTCTTATTCTTTCAAATGGGACCCCTACCCCTTCTTTTATAGGTAGTTATCCAGTTGAATGACTGGCCATAGGCAGTCAAACAGTTTTAGCAATTTCTTGAAACTTTGTTTCTCGTCTGTAACTTTCCATTTTTCGTGCTTTTGTCAATATATGCAGGCTGTAGAAGGCTTGCAGGCGTATGGATGTGTGCATACACGTTCTTTAGAAGGCCAGAGTGAGTGTGGCTTAAAAAAGAGGGCTTTTTAGAAGATCTTGTCTCAACAAATTGGAAAATAGTAGGGCCTGAGGCCAGGTATGTAGGTTGGGTGCAAATTAGGCTTATAACGGTATCCACTGTACAGATGATTGACAACCCACAACCAATAACTGTCAACTTAGGTGACGGATTGTTTCCATATTGGATGGGAAATTTTGATTATCAGTCCCCTTCCAATGATGTAATATTTATTTTAGTCGTCCCTGACCAGCTGAAGGCTGCAATTGTTCAAGTGTCATCTTTCAAAATGATCTACTTTCATGAACCATAGACTTTACCTTCCCTATCATGTTTGATGGAATGGGTAGGGTACCTTGGCATGGCCATTCCCTTATCCGTTGTTGAGGTTGCGTACAGTATTGTCCAGCAAGCCTCAGATAACCCTAATCTGACTCCACAACAAGAGCTAGATCCATTTCTCGAGCCTATTTGGGGCTCAAGACTCTCTCTCCACTCAAGACCCTGTAGACTTAGTCTTTCCCTCTGACGAGGTGATTCTAGAGGAAATGACCAGTCCAGACAGAGCTTGGGACGATATTCACCATAGATCTTATTTTCTTCCTGAGCTTAATAGAATAGAGGCATGAGAGTTTGTTACGACCATGAATGGAGATGCCCCTTGTCCTATTAACCCTCTGGCAATGCATGGAGTATACAACAAGGGAAACATGGAAAGTATTGATGCAATGATTTCTATCGATATCTCCAAAACCCTTGGCATCATGGATAATGTCTTCATCAGAGCATATTTCTCCCTCGAAGAGATTCGAATCTACACCGAATTTTTTAAGGAGTTCCGCAACATTTTTTCCTGGTCTTATGAGGGAATTATATGAATTGACCCATGAATTGTTGAACATGAAATCATGACTTATCGTGATGTCAAACCAGTCTGACATAAGCCTTACTAGATCAATCCTTTAAAACCAATGGCGATAAAGGATGAAGTAGAGAAACTCCTAAAAGTTGGTTTCATCTACCTCATCAAATTGACACAATGGGTATCAAACCATGTTCCTGTCAACAAGAAACAAGGCATGATTCATGTATGTATGGATTTCCGTGATTTGCACAAAGATTACCTGAAAGACAATTTTCCAACCTCGTTTATTGACCATATTATCGATGAATGTGTGATTTGCAAAGTGGTTTATTTCATGGATGGTTTTTATAGGTATAATAAAATTCAAATCAAACCCAAGGACCAACATAAAAAAACTTTTATTTGTCCTTGGGGCACCTTTGTGTATCGAAAAGTGCCTTTTGGCCTGAAGAATTTTGGAGATACTTTTCAATGGGCCATATTGTTTTCTTTTCATGGCCTAAAACACATAGTCGAGGAATACATGGATGATATGGAATCACGTTATCACAAGAGATCCAATCATTCCACCCATTTATGACTAATCTTTGAGAGGTGTCGCTATTATCAAATTCTCTTGAATCCAAACAAGTGTAGTTTTTGTGTGACATCAGGTCATTTATTAGGTTTTATCATGTCAACAAAATGGATCATGGAAAATCCTTTTAAGGTTGATGCAATAGTTCAATTGGCTCACCCACACACAATTCTCCAATTTTAGAGTTTACAAGGGAAAGAAAATTTTCTTCTGTGTTTTGTCACTAATTATGCCAAGATCACAAAAGGGTTCATGTGTCTTTTAAAAAAGGGAGTCCCATTCTATTGGGATGAAGCATTCCAACGCTCTTTTTGATGCGGTGAAACGCACTCGGACATCTGCCCCTCTTCTTAGTCCTCCTAATTATGGCAAGGATTTCTTGTTATATTTAGTTTCTGCAGAGTCTCCAATCGACATGGTCTTGGTGCAAGAGGATGATGAGCTCAAAGAGAACGTTATCTATTATCTTAGCTGAGGTGTAGTTGGATCGAAGATCAACTACTCACATTTTGATAAAATTGCTTTGGAAACTATCCATGCTATCCAACGGTTCCATCACTATATATTACTTCACAAAACCACTGTTGTTGTCGTCGTCAACCCATTTCAATATGTGTTAACACGACTAGTCATTGGTGGAAAAATCAATCGATGGATAGTTATCTTGCAAKATTTTGAMTTGGATTTTGTTTCGACGAAATCTAATAAGTCCTTGGTTTTTGTGGAGTTAATCTTGGAATTGTCAGTCGAAAGTGGCGATGTTTCACCTGAAGAGTCACCAATTAATGGAGATATTTTTCTGATCGCACCTTTGAACCCCTTGTATGGAGATATACTTATGTATCTTCAGACTTTCAAGTGCCCCTCTTCTAATTCTTGCGATGAGCGTCAATGAATATGAAACCAAGCATCGAACTATCTCATCCTTGATGACACTTTGTATTTTTGACGGGTGTATTTCATTCTTCGACAATGTCGTACTCATGAAGAAGCAGATCTTTTTTTGAATGACTGTCACACCGAAAAATGTGGCGGTCATTTTTATAGGTTTGCAACAACCCAAAAGAATCTTCACACCTGATACTTTTGGATCTTGTTAATCAAATATTGTGTTGAGGCAGTCAAGAAGTGTCACCCGTGCCATATATTCCGTTAGAAGATGCAGGAACATCATGTTCCTATGTTTATGTTTATTGTTGTCGGTCCCTTCACCAAGTGGGGGATTGATTTCACTACATATCACCCATATTTTTCTTGGGAACATCACTATATCATCGTAGCAGTAGACTACTTAACTAAGTGGTTCGAAGCCATGCCGACATTTAACAATGATGGGGAAATTGCTACCCTTTTTGTCTTCAATTAGATAATAGCTAGATTCAGTATCCCAAAAGAGATTGTCATTGAACATGGAAGTCACTTCTAGAACAAAATGATGACCAAGTTAACATCTAATCTTGGTTTTAAATAGGAAAATTCATCATCCTATTACCCGCAAGTGAATGGTCAGGTATAAACTTTGAATAAGTCTCTCAAGACTATTCTTCAGTGAATGATCAATTCTACCAAGTCAAATTGGAACTTGATGTTATATTGGTCGTTGTGGGATTATCGAACTTTTGTAAATACTGCTACCAGTTTTTCACCTTTTGAAATTGTTTACAGGCTGGAAGTAGTCATTCCCATTGAATGTAAAATCCCTTCTCTGAAGTTGGCAGTGGAACTACTTCCCGACACTACACCACTTGAGGAATGTCTTTTATGTCTCGAGAAACTCGATGAGTAGTAGCATCAAGATTAAGCCTTAGTTAACGAGGCACATAAGAAATGGGTCAAGTGTCATTATGATCAGTCCGTCTGCCCTCAATTTTTTTTCATAGGAGATGTTGTCTTGGTCTACAACCAAGAAAACGATCCCTTGGGGGTAGGAAAATTCAAACCCATGTGGTTGGGACCTTTCATTTTGAAAGAGGTCTTAGAAAATAGTTCTTACCATTTGGTTGATTTCAAGTGTAATTCCTTAGTGGATCCTAGAAATGGGATATACCTTAAGAATTATTTCACTTAGGTCGGTCGCCTAAGCGTTACTTCTTGTATATGTGTATAGTTTTTTATACATTTTTGTCTTTTTTAATTTATGGACATGTAATTATTTATGTTCTCTTTTTCATTATGGAAGATGTCAAGTGAATCATAGATTTATGTGGGGTTCGCAGACGGTGCTACCTGACAAACATGGAGGCTTGCTTCCGCAGCTTGGGTGATTTTCACACATGGTGGTCAGTTGCTATCTTCCATAGATATTTTTCTAAGAAAAAAAACCAATAATATTTCCACGTACAGTGCAGTCATAGAATTACTATGTGATTCCTTGTCACATGGAATTTATAACCTCCAGGTTTATTTAGATGGTCAACTGGTCATGTCCTAGTTAAATGGGTTTATCACATTTATGATCCCACTCTTCACTAATGATTACTTAGGGGACATCTCTTAGAACGATATTTTGATTATATCACTTATATTAATGTTCTTAGGATATTTAACCATCTAACTGATACATTAGCTATTCAAGTTTTAGATTGGCATGTTGCTCACATGTAAAAGTAAAACACACAAAATATGCCATCCATAAGATAGAGAATATATATATATATATATATATGTGTGTGTGTGTGTGTGTGTGTGTGTGTGTGTGTGTTTGTGTGTGTGTGTGTATGTCCAAAAAATAGTGTGGTGAGTACAAAGTGGGCCTTAAAGCCTAAAAAATAGTTAGTATACATCGTTGGGCTTAATCCCTCAAATACATAGTACAAAACTTTTCCTCGGCACATAAGTTGTCTAACACTGTCTAAGGTATAGGCCTATTGGCCCTACTGTAGTGAAAAATGGTGTTCACAAGATGCCGAAATAGCTAGACCCATGTCCTCTACACCCCCACTACATGTGGCTGCATAGCAGGGGAAAGGTTCTCGATCTATTCTATGGGTACTACACAAGTGAGAGCCATAAGGTTTCTCTCTACTCATTGCAACACTCTTTTAGCCTCTCCGTATGCGGGTCCTCTTGTTTGTTGGTCCTCCTACTCATGTTGCTATGACCTTTGGTCGAGGATGATGCCTAGTACTAGAGAAGTCTTTGTGATGAACAAGTCCCACATCTATATATAACATATCTTTAAGTTAATACTATGACATACACATAAAAATGATAATGTATATAAAAAGTTAAAAATTTAATATTTTTAAAAGAAACATGTTACCTATCTCTTTGTGCTCCTCGCGAGGGTGAAAGGGAATGTCAAGATATCTAAGGAAACTAATCCCTGCATAGGGATAATCCTCTATGAATGGAATCTGATGGGACCACCAGTCAAAGAATTTATCATTGAACACCTCCTGTGTTCTTCCTCCACCTTGTTTAGGCAACAAAAATGCCCACCTCCATAATGTTGGGAAGGAGGCAGTATGCCCCCATGCTATCTCTCTCGGGATGAGTCTAGGTAGTCTCTCGAAGAAGAACAAGCATAAAAATTGTGCCAAACCCAAAGTTCATGTTTGTATGCCTATGTCTGTTTGTAAGTTGTTTCTTCATGCATGTCAGCATGGTACTACTCCAGTAAAAAATAGTAGCCTCTAAACACTGAACTGCACAGTGCATGTATGCACGGAAAGCATGATGGAGTGTTACAGATCCTATGATCCACCTGATCATGAATAAAATGAGAGGCTGGTAATATTGTGAATTGGCACCTAAGAACCTACTTTCTCAGTACCATCCTCACAATACATCCTAACGTAATCTTGAATAGTGTACGTCCCTAGAGGAAAAGTCCTCAAGTCGACCAGTTCCCCTTTCCTAGAGGTTTTAGTCAAGAAGTAAATGTCCTATGTGGTTGGGGTCAATGATAGACCCTCTAGCATAAATTACTCAACATCAGGATGCCAATACTTTACCAAATCATTAAGCAACCTCGGTTGTGCCCTCATGAATGGACACCAGAAAAATTTCCATAAGAAAAATTGTTTTAGCATAGCGATGGCCTCGAGATCCTCTTCAACCAAAACATCCATCTCCTCATGTTCCCTTTCACTCCAGTGAACATACATCATGTTACACACAAATTTGAAGAGGTTTTAGTCTTTTATTATTTATTTTTGAACATTAAAGAGGGCATACACATGCTACCTTTAGGAAAATTATGTATGTACACAAGCACACACCTCCTAAACTCAAAATTAAATGCATAAATATGAAATGAAATAAGGGATGGGATGATTTGTACTTACTTTGTCCAACTGTGTGGCTTTTCCATCCATTGTATCAACTTGAATTCATGTTTTGAGGAAAGGGTGTTTTTGAACTTTTTGTTATTTTCCAAATTTCAATGGTAAAAATGAGTTGTCCACCTCTATTTATAGAATGTTTTTTCCTTTTTTGCCACAATTTGGTCCCCTTTTTCACTTTTCATGACTTGGTGGCTAACTGAGTTCTATTTTGAGTTATCTTTGGGTCATTCTGATGGACTTGTCCTTTTGGTTTGGTTGTTTTCTTGAGATGGGTTACACCTATATTATCCCATGGTAAAATTCATTTTTTCAACTTTCACATATAGGTTATATTTTCACTCCCAACATTCTTCATATTGTTGACTTTTCCATTTTTCCATAGGATCGATCCCACCAAAGTGTGACACGAAACCTTCTCTACTTCTTTAGAAGTGTCGTAATTAGGTGGTAGATCCTACCTCTTCATGGATTCCCTAGGTAGATCCTTTGTTGCATTTTGGCATCCATGCTGTGAGTTTTGACTATTGACTTGGGAGTCCTTGTTAGTCCCTCCATGATTACATATTGCAGCCTCATTCTTATTTTTAGTCATCATTATTTGCCTTATCCACAAGACTCCCTAATGAACATGGTTTGTTGTATTTCAATCTTGCTTAAATTTTGAAAGCAACATCTAATGAGACTGTATTTATTCTTTTCGATCTCGTCTGGATTACTTGAGAAAAGAATCCCCCATGGAGTCTTCTTTAAGCCCTTTTTAGACTCTCAAAAACTGAAAATGATTTTTGAGTGATCTTGTTGTCCTTCACGCTTGCCAAACTCAAATTTGAAGGCATTTCTATCCGACAGTAGTTTACCCCTTTTTCGATCCAGATGACTAATTTTACGAATAAAGGTATACTAGGAACTTTAGTTCACTAGGAAAGTATTCTTAGGTGTAATATTAACCCGTGTTTTGGCCTTAGGGACTAAATTTTCGAAAATAGAACATTCTCCTTGGTTTTGGTTTATCTCTTTTTTGGGCCTTGGAGATTACTTATGAAAATGGAACCCTCCCAAAGTCCATAGTTAAGCTCTTTTCAGACTCCCTAAATATGAAAATATCATCGAGTGACCTTGTTCCTTTCATACTTGTTAATTGGTCAAGAAAGAACATTTATTTGGCATGATTTTAACCCTTTTTCCAACCAATATATTATCCAAGAAAAAGGTACACCTTGCGAGACTTGTCTCTCCAGGAGAGTTTTCCTTAGTTATATTTTATACTTTTTCGGCCTAAGGAGACTAAACCTAGAAAAAGGTTGTGAGTCCATAGTTAATCTCTTTTCAGACTCCTTAAAATTAAAAATATCATTGAGTGATATTTTCTTAATCTCACTCATTAAAATTGTATTTAAGAGATGTATTTTCAGTATAAGTTTAACACTTTTTCAAACTGACTAGACTAATTGTGAAAAAGGAACTCCTTGGAGTCTTCTTTTATCATTTTTTCAGACTCTCTAAACGTGAAAAAAACACTGAGATTACTTTTTTTGGGATTGTAAAAATTCACATGGAAGGAGTCTTGTTGTGTCATATTTAATCGCATTGTAGGTATCATATTTGCGCCTTTGGCCTAATGTCGTTTCCATGTTTCTCTGACATGAACCTTTAAAGCATTCCTTATACGCAAACCTTGCGACACTTTTCCCTTGTGATCTGACACCTTGACCCATGGAGGAATTTTCCTTGAGTGTTCTCATCTTGCACATGTCTCCTTGCACCGAGCATCAATATGTTCCGTGCGCCTGGAACTAGTTTTCCTTCCCAAGACACTTGTTTTCTCCTTTTTAACATAACATTATTTTATTCGTTTTCAAGCTCATTGAAAATTTGAAAAAGATAAAAAAATCAGATATTCCAAAAAGATGGGACGGGATATATCAATTCTTTTTTCGAAAGCAAGATAGTCTCCCTTGGAAAAAGCACATTCTTCCATTTGTTCACCAAGAATTGGGATCTAGTATGAAATTAGGAAGTTGTTCTCGCTACATAGAGATGTGTCCTCTTCTGTTTGGTTACTCTTCCAAACATATGGAGAGTTTGTGATGCCTCTTGCATCACAAACCTATGTCAATATTATGTTTCCTAAGTCTTATCATATTTCTTTTTTTTGTCCAAGGGAAGTTTTATCCAACCTAAGTCATCCATTCTGTAGTTTGTCTCTTTGCTTCCATGAGTCGACCATCCCGAGAGTCTAGTAAAGTCCAAATTCAAAATTGATGACGTTTTGTTCCTGATGATCGAGATCCTTCAGTATTTCCCTGACGACATGTCGAAGACCTCAAGGTAGTGATTCTTACACTCCTATTGTACTCCTACATGAGTTGTTGAAGATATTGAAGTTGTTTCTCGAGCTATGGTGTCCTCATCTTCAGCTGCAGGCATCACTACTTATTGAATATGCATATTATATTGTACTCAAATATCATTAAATTATTTTGAGATGTAGATCAATTGTGTATTTTTCATGGATACACTTTATATATACATTTATATGACATGGATATACAATGTACTTTATTGGAAGCCATGGTTAGTTCTTCTCAAGCATGGGTATTGCTTCTTCGGTGAGATTATTATTGTTTTGGAGATGGTGCACTCCTTAAATCTAGTACCGGGCTCACTGGACTCCATGCCTTCCCACTGGTAAAGATATTGTAATTTATTTCGACCATCAGTTTCTCTTCTTCCCTCACACATTAGGGGGAATCTATTATATCCCTAAAATTACCTACATATGCATACATGGCATTGGTGTTTTTACTTACACCATTTTCCAAATTACTGTTGAGGATCTATCTTTAAAAAACATTTTTTGGAGCATGTACACACCCTTCCACACTACTTCCCATGTACAAATACATTTTTCTTGCTATAAATACCACATACATATGCAGGATGTGTGATAAAAAAACCTATGTTTACCTCTAAAAGTTGCAAGGAATTTTGTGGAGTTTACGGGCTATCAATGGTTTACCAACCATTTTACCCGTTCTAGGCCCTCCCCAAACCGAATAACCATATTTTTTTCATATAGAAAGAGGTCTTGGGGTCTCATTCCAACATCAATAAAAATAACAAAGAAAATATTCCAAAATCCCTTCCCCTTCTATCCCAAGTTTTTGCATCGCTTTTTGAGATTTGGCCTCAACATTCCCTTTCATCCCTTTCTCTTTATACAATCCCTTCCCTTTCCCCAAAGAGATTAGTTGATTGTGAGAGGCATCATGGGAATGATGCACTTTGAGAAGAAGTAAGAGGATCCCACACCTGGTTCGTGAAGCGTCTGCCGATGAGAAGGTTGTAATCTTGTAATCTTCAATTTGAATAAAAGAGTTATTTTCCTGCCCTAATACATTGCGTCTTAATATATTTATTTATTAAATGCATCTATGTTTATATCTGAACTCTAACATTGATAAGTAGATCTTGTATATTTGTACCATTGTTTTCCTAAGTGTTCTTGTAGGTCATATTTGGGAGGATACCTACATATTGAGAAGCTACAAAGTTGAAGGAAGTCTACATAGGACGTTAAGGACTAAGGAACACTTACCAATATTCCTTCTTCTCTTTTTTCTTTTTGTTTATATAGTTTGGGGTAGTTTAAGATTAGAACTATATTTTAAGGGAAGTCAGTGCTCTGCCTATATTCTGACCCATTATAGTAATAGGGGGATTTTCTCTGCTAGTAGTAAGTTTCCCACCAATTTTTGACATGGGGGAGAGCCTTGAATGCGAAGGTGATCTTTTCCCTGTGTTACCGCCATCATTTTTTCAGTTAGAGTTAGTCCTAGATGATTCATGGTTCATGTGTTGAAATGTGTGAGGTTAGGTACTGAAAAATGAATGGGTCAAAATCATCAAGTGGTGGGTTTGGCCGTTGGAGTCAGGAAAGGGTGTCACAATTAACCATGTGCAAATTGTAAAGGTCTTTTTCCCAAATGGTCGAGTCATGCTAGAAAGAGGGAATTTATGTGCCATAGGTCGATGAAGTTGTTAGATTAAAGGTCACTTCGATGGATATAATGACCATCATCACCTCATTATGAAGTCATAAAAGTTAATAAATCATGGTGCCCATATCATGTATACTCTGTAGCTCTTATCATCTGTACCTTGCACACTTCAAATTGTACCTGTCGCGTGAGTGTGCTACGCAAATATTCAGCCTGCTTCAAAACTCCTCATCATCATGGATTCAACGTCCTCTGTCATGATTACATCCCTCGCCTATCCAATTATAAATACTAGTCACCCTACATGATTTTCGTTTACCATCTGAGTTTGTGCATTGTCTATGATTTTTCCTACAAGTCCTAGGTCTTTTCACTATGGGAAAGTCGACTACCATCAGTTATGTTGCGAACTTGTTTATTCAATATTGTCGTGTATCCTTCATCTTCATTCATGGCTTGAATCTTGATGGAGTTTTTCATGAGCTAATCTGTCGGGCGATAGTTCCTCTCGCAATCAGCCTTTCTTCCTCAGAATCTTTTCCTGTCGTGCTGAATTGTTTTCCACGTCCAATTTCCCTGGATCACCACTAGTTTCATAGCGCCTTGCCTCCACGCCTGAATTTTATGTCACACTTCCCTACTAAAACGAGCCTACTATTATCATTTATCATAGCATCGAGTTGTTTCTATGCTTAAATTCTTCATAGCGCCTAGTGACCGCGCAGTAAAATCCTAGAGTTATTTTTTCTTGTCGTGCAAAAATTTTTCCACTGCCACTCCGATAGGTCCCCGTGAATTATATCATTCTACATTTGTCACATGAAAAGGGTGTCATCTTTCATTGTTGTGTGGGTGGGAAAGAAATACACGTTTGCATCATGACAACATCCCAAGACATAAGGAAGAAGGCACGAAGTGGCAAAGTTGTGAGGCCCGAACCTCAGAACTTAGCGTTAATCAATGAAGATATGAATGTCAGGTCATATTTTGAATAGGTCGGATGTATGTGCTATTACAAGAAAATCCAAGGATACAACGTGAAATTGACTGAACAGTTCACTATCAAATTTAATGGGTTTTGTGTGATCATTGTGGGAATCACATTCCAGGTGACAGAGGAAACTTTGTCATCCGCGAGCGAGATCCCTCCACATGGTGATAGGTGGTCTATGGGCATTCCTTTAGACATATTATTCTATGAATAATTTATCAAACCAAATTGCATGAACAGGAAAATTAGAGCGGGCATTCTAAGCTAATATCTATGTGAGCATTTTTAGAAGATCTTGATGGTGATTAGAATGTATTTCACCTATGAAAGAAGGTCTGACAAAATATACTCACATCACATCAGTTTGTTGATTCATTTCATAGGGAAAATGCCTTTGAACTTACCTTTCTTCTTTCACCAAAGACTAGGAGGAATGGTGGACAACGTCCAGACCAAAGCGGACCAACCGAAGAAGAAATTATTCCATATATCATTAATTAAGTTGTTGGTAGTTGAGGAATTGGGATGGTTGGACAAAGACTAGGATTCATTCCTAATTTTATCCAAAATCCCCAGGGACCCCAAAGGAGAATTCCCTCTACCCATAGGGGAACAACATTTTGTAGCATGGGGAAAAGAATGGAAAAGGCCGCAAGAAATGGAAAAAAAATAGAAGACTCATCATCCCAACAACTTGTAATCTGAAAAAGAGGCAGGTTGAGGTTGATCAAGAATCTTGGAGAGACACAAGCTCCAAACGAACCATGAGACCAATATAATTTTGAGAAGTTATTTGTGCACGTTATTCGGATAGAACCCGTCGAAGGTTCAAGCTGGGGAATCAATGAAAGATGGAGAAGGTTGGGCACTGAAAGCATGGAATTTCAAGAGTCGTCACAACAACTGAAACAAGTGCAACTCACTATTTCCAAATTATACCAGGATAATAGATAATTGAGAAAACAATTAGAAGAAAAGATTGTTGAAATAACAACATCACAGAGTAGAGAAGGGAATGCAAATTGGCTCAAGAAACATCACAGAGAAGAGAAAGATCACATGATCATTCAGCTACGCGAGGAACATAGGATGTCAGAGGAGATAATTTTTTAACACTTCAAGGAATGTGGACAGGCCATGGAAAACATCTGCATGGCTCTTGCCAGTTCTCAAACGAAGCTAAAAGGTAATGGGGTCTTATGGAGACAAGTGAAGAATCTGAAAAGATGAAACTGGTCTCTTAGGAAAACGCTTAGAATATTAAGATTGTAGGTGAGGCCAGAGACATGATTGACCTGACCCCATTTTTTTATTTTTGAACGTGGCACAAAATTTCTCTCCCCTCGTGTCTCATTTCCTGTCGAGAAACAAGGAATCTGACGGGTATTCGCATGATGGATATATGTTGTGCAAATGTTGTAAACCCACCTATCGAGAAGGACAAGTGTAGGAGAAACACATAGCAATTTTGAAGGATATGCATAGCCCCCTGACCATCGTGGCCATATGGAAAGAACAAGCAATAGCCCACAGTCATCCACCATACCAAGTCACCACATGCATACTACAACCAATGATCGTGTGGCAGCAATCAAAGGTTGTTACACTGGGTGGAATAATTTTGATAGTGTGCTCAATTATTCGGGTAACCACTCAAGGGAGAAACACTTAAACATGACCTCTTAATGATTGAATATTACTAATGACTGAATGATCATGATATAAACATCATTTATGACATGATTGTGTGCAGTTGGGTTTCCATTCTTAGTAAGTTCTATTCGAAAGATCATCTGGCAGGGAATAACCGAAACCAAAATTCTAGGAGTAGTAGTTTGGAGAATGGTAGCCCAAGGGGGGGCAAATTTTTCTATATATTGGATTTTTTCAATGTCATACAAGTTGGTTGGAAAATTAGTGTAGACAATAGACTATTTAATTTAATCTTTGAAATCGACTGAAATATAATGCAGAAGTTTTGAGGCTTTGAAGAAAAGATTCTAATGGTGGTGGTTTGATGTGTTGTGATATATTATATGTATATACTTCCTATTTTTGGTATATTCATGTCTTTATTATGTTTAAATTGGAATGTTTAATAAGTTTAGAATTCATCGCGTGGTGCTTTAGACTTCACCATTTAAACTCTTTTGTTTTCTTCTAAGTAATTTAGCATTCATCTTTAATGGTGCTCTGAGTTGCTTTAAGTACTTTTTATTTCACCACACACAAAAAAATTTGAACTGAAAGACCATTTCCTGCTTGGCCTTATCCTCTCAAAGTTTCATTTACCAAGCCATTTATTTCTCTCGCTTTTTGGAATTTGACTCCATGGCCCAAGGATCTGTATTTCCTTACCAGTGAAACCTAGCCAAAAATTCAAATTCATTATCTATTAAGACTAAGTCTCAGAGAGAGCCCTCTCTAGGTCAGAAAGTTTAGATTTTGGTCTTAAAGGTGGTGTGTAGGTTACCTCTGTCATTTTTTTTTCTCATCCAAACAAATTTAAAGAGTGCTAACACCCTGTCGAAAAAATTGTGAACATAGATACAACCTTCTAGTAGATTTAACCATTTTCTAGGGAATCCACATCGATCTAACCTTCAAATACGATACTATCAAAATTCACTTATACCTTGAAAGGAGAGGTTTCTCCAAAGTGGTCGCTTGATGAAGACCTGCTTATTTTTATTAGCTGGTGTTGAAGAATGTGGGAAAAATTCTCTATCGTTTCGTCATGTTGTTGCGTGAGAGCTTGATCAAGAAAAATATTAATAGAACCATCTACTCTATCGTTTTTATTTCCTTCCACCATGGAGGGTTTATTGGTAGTGCGAGAGATATTTTCCTCAAGAAATACAATATCGAGACCCAAATTGATTTACTCAGACCTCGTCGGGGGCATGCACTGAAAAACAATCAAGAGAAGCCTACTCTAATACCAGTCATCCAAATTATTTTTGGAAAAAAATGAGAGAAGAGATACAATAAATAAATGTATAGAGTTATATCAGATATCTGATAATATAACATAGATTTATCATAGGTATAATCATAAATGCAGATGTTGTCCCTTGGTTATGAAATCAAGAGAAGATCAAGGAAGAAAAGGAAAAACATGAACTGCGCAGAAGACACAATGACTGTTACTGGATCGATGTGAGAAAAATAGCAGAAAACACAGAGTGAAGTAAAAGGAAGCAAGTTGTTGGATGAGGAGATCAAGGATGACAGATCAGCAAGGAAGATGGATCATGGACAACTCAACAAGTGGAAAAATCCACTATTCGATGCTTTGGAGCACCATGCGAGAAGGAAGGAAAGACAGGCTGGCGAAGCCCTGAAAAAGTGGGTCAAGTTGACCTAGGGTTTTAGACACCTAGGGTTTTGGTATCTAGGCTTTTGACACTTAGGTTTTAGCCTAAAGGTGTCTGAGAACTATTGTAATGTATAAATAAGAACCTAGATGAGGGAAGAGGGTTCGTTCTAGTTTGTTATTGGCATGAGCGATTATTGTATGTGTGAGAGAAGTGTTAAGTATAAGAGCCTTCTGGTATTGTAAGATCTTCAGCTAGGTGTGGAGATCAATTCATACAACTAGGTGCACAGGAAGGGGGGAGATAGAGAGAAGAAGAAAGAAGATATGCTAGCTAAGAGTGTAGACAAGAATTGTATGCTTTAGCTTAATATATTATAAAGAACAGTTCTGTGGATGTAGCCCTAGAGAGAGGGTGAACCAGGTATATTTTGTGTTGTGTGTGATTGATGCTCTGTTCTTTGTCATTTGGTATACCGTTATTGCATTATTGTGTTAGATCTGATAGATAGTTCTGTCGAGTAGATCTAAACTGGTAAATAATATATAATTGTTGTATTGATTTTGTATTGGATCCACTTGATATCCCTTTGGTTGTAGACATCCTTGTCCTACAACCCCCCCATAGCTACTTCGGATGAGACTACATCTTCTTCACAAGTGTTGCCGAAAGGGCCAGTAGTTAGGGCTTGTTGGTGCACTCTTGGAGCTGAACCCTAGGTCTTCCCCTGTGCCAACAAATGGTTCTATTGCCAAGACTAGAATCTTCTTGAGGGAATGTCAAGGTGGTTTCCATTGAAGACAGAGATCTAGAAGTGGATAGAATACCCGAAAAAGGACTTCATGGAAACCTAGAATAAGAACCCTAATATTAGTACATAGGATTGTTGGAGATATATATCTTTACTGATATACACAAAATTTTCTTTGGAGGAATCCATCAGGAGCTATATGAGTGTGTAGATAGGAACTTAGCAAATACCCAATTTGAGATCAGATCTAGGCCACCTATGGTTTGGACATTGCCATTGATCAAGAAGTTTAAGAAAGTTGATAACGCCATGTCAAGAACAGTAGATCACTAGTTTGATAGTACCATTGGAGGGAATATCACTGAGTTTGGTGTTGACAGAGTAGAGTCATATAGCTAATATGAGAGATATTTCTTTAAGGGACCCAGAGGAAAATTTTTACATTTTCTGAAGTTGAGGATCAAGATGTTATTGCATGAGAAGAACATCTTGAAGATACAGTAGCTATATGGATACAAAAAGGATAATGTTCAATAATTTGGATAGTGACAGGGACATAGAGGTTGTACATACGCGCAGTGGGAGAGTGTTTAGAGAAGTTCCTGTTCTGAACCCGTTTAAGCAAAACTATGGGGGAAAGGGTTTCTACAGTGGATAAGAGGTAGATATTACAGATGAGGATCATTTATAGAAAGGGAAAGTTGAAGAAACTTGCCAAGAAGAACCAGAAGCTTCAGGAACTGTGTCAACTATCAAAGTAAGTATTATTAATCCTATTTTTGTTTCAACAACATTAAGCAATCAGAGTAATCAGATTCACCAGAACACTTAGAGAACTTTCACTAGTAGTCCACCACATACTCAGTCCAGAAACCTAGAGATATGTATGGTAGATGAGATGAGGTTACCCACCTTTAGAGGAGAGGGATCTGAAGACCCTGAAAAACATTGGTTTCTCTGTGAATCTTTGTGGATTATTAAGAATATCACCGATGAAGATGTCAAACAAGATCAATTCAGTACTACTCTAAGAGATCACACTGAGCTGGTATATGAAATTTGTCCAAGGAGCTACACCTAAGCCGTTGAATTCCATTAAGACTTTGCTAATTGATGAATTCAATAAGCCTAAGTCAGAATCACAGTGCATTATAGAATTGAAATAAATCAAGCAGAGAATAGTTGAACCGGTATGGGAGTTCGATCAGAGATTCAAGACCTTGACAGGTTACCTGAGATTTCAAATCCCAGATGAGTAGAACAAGGAATGGTTCATTGTTTCTCTCTTATCACACATCAGAGTTCCTCCGATGCAACATAAGATTTCTTCACAGGATGAGGTGTTGAAGATCTCCATGAAGTTAGAATCAACCCCTATGGGAAAATCCAACTCATGTATGAGTCAAATCTTGAGTCATCTAACTAGTTTGTCTCTGCAGGTCAAAGATATGAAGAAAGACAAGGGAAACGATAAAAGAGAAGACATCTGGTGTGTTAGGTTCATATCAGAAGGCCATGACAAGCAACACTGTCCCCTATTTCATGAATACTTGGCTTCTGGAGATCTGATCCCCTTGAAACAAGTTACCCTACCCTGGTGCAAGGTATGTAGAAACAGACATCGCCCTGGTGAGTGCTACTACATGAAAAAATATGTTCAGACACCCAAAAATTTGTATTTCACATTATGTAAGTCTGTGGGACATGATGATAGGGATTGTAGGGCTTACAATCTCATGCATGAAAGTTCAAGGGATATATACAAGATTCAAGGTGAAGTAGAACAAGAAGGAAACACTACGCAGTATAACTCTCCTGGGAGAGGAAACTTCAACCCTTGTGGTGGATTTCAAGGAAGAGGAAGAGAAGGTTGGTATGGGTCGAGGTTGAGGAAAGATAATCTGTTATAACTGTGCATAGCCTGGACACTTTGCAAGGGACTGTCAGAACCCTTGTACCACTTGCAACTATTGCAACTCCTTCGAGCATGTTATCGAGGAATGTCCAACATTGTTGGCTAAACTTCAAGAGAAATGGGGACCTTAGTAGAACCTATAGATACAATCGATCAAAGCATAACCTCATAGAGAAGACCCTAGAGTCGCTTTTATCACCCGAGGATGCATTGTTACAGGAGAAGGCAAAATGATCCAAGGAAAAACTACAGAAGAATTAGGAGTGAGGAAAACTATAGAGAAGACTAAAACTTTTGATGTAAAGAAAGAAAAACAAATGTTCGAGGAGGAAAGAATAGAATTCAGGGGAGACCAAGGCTCTTAATCAAAGACATGACCAGAAGTAAGAGAATTTGGAGTGCCTCTGACATTTGATCAGTCTTATTCACCCAAAGATGGAAAAGAGGTGAGTAAACTTGTCAGTTTCTTGTATACGTTTATAGAGATGATTAAAGATGAGAAAGCTATACAAGAACTGCAAAATTTGGTCAGACAGTATGAGATAGGCAGGGTAGATCCTTTACTAAATAAAGTACATCAACTATCCAAGAAGAGAAGAATGAATAAGGAATTACACCTGAATTCTTAGATTGGAGAATATGATATAGACTATGTGGTCCTCGACTTAGGGTCGTAGGTCAATGTCATGACAAAGACAACCTGGGCACTAATGGAAAAACCTAACTTGATCTATTCCCCTATCAAGCTTAGGATGGCTAATCAGTAGGTATTAAGCCCCTTTGGAATATTGTAACATGTCCCTATGGACATCGATGGAGTGAGGACATTTGCAGACTTTGAGGTGATTGAGATAGTTGATGATAGTTGCCCTTACCTTGCATTGTTAGGAATTGATTGGGCCTTCAATAATTCCACTGTGGTTGATTTAAAGAAAAGGTGAATGACATTTGAGGGAGATGGCCTTAGGGTCATCACACCATTATATCCCGATGAAGGTTCATGATACACTGAGCCCATCAGAGAAGAAGGCCACAGATATGAACTGGAAAGCATATACAAATTAATAGCTAAACAACAAGATTACGTTAATCCTATGGTAGATGGAAATTTGAGCTGGTGAAAAGACAACACATGTTCATTAGACTTAGAAGAAGCACTGGAGAACTGGCAGAAAAAAATGTACGAAGTATCTATAAGGAGGTGTGCTATATTAACTAGATAAGTACACTGGATTGACACCACAGTAAGTAAATTACCCACCTTTGATGGTCTGAATCCTTTAGAAACCTTCTTATAGGACTTTTAAGAAAGTGTACAAATGAAAAAATGCTTGTTAGCAATCGATGAGGCCTTTAATTCCACTCCAGCAAGATGGTGGGGGACACAAAAAAACAACAATATAGAATGGGTACAATTTTGTACCCTCATGACAGCGTGGTTCTCAGCAAGTAGAAGGCTGGGAAATTCGGTACATGGGTCAAACCTACCCAAAGGACCATGTGAGAAGTTGCGAGGAATCCAGGAGGAATATTTCTCAAGAGCAGTGGCTGCACAAATTCATAAACACTTTGGACACTATCCCTATTAACTAGTACCTTCAAGCAGAGTTGGGCCTCATCACTGCAGATTGGGTAGGTATGACTAAGAAATTTGTCACCACCTTTTTATTCGAAAGATAATATCCTAAAGTAGATCAAGCATTACAGACTATAAGACATAAATTATTTGAGGATGAACCTAGCCTCCCTTTGGAGCAAGAAGAGGATGAATGGATTGCGCCTCTAGAAAAACTGCAAGGTTGTTACAACATCAATGCTGATGAATATGATGATGCTAGGAAGGTGAACATCGCAGAAACAAAAGGCCAGAGAGATGTGGAAGGACTAGGAGTTGAGCTACCATTTATTGGATGACCGATCAAGATAAAGAAAGTCAATATTGGAACAGAGCACACACCGAAGCTTGTGAATGTTGGAGATTATTGGGATGTTTCCACTATCGACAAGATCACCGAGTTACTACATGAATATCAGTACTTGTTTCTAACCAAGTTCATTGATATGGAGGGAATTAAAGGGAATATGGGAGAAATGAGGATCCCTTTGAAACCAAATGCAAGACCAGTCAAGCAGAGACCCTACAAATTGAACCCTAGATATAAAGAGAAAGTGAAGATTGAGCTCAACAGAATGCTGGAACTAGGGATTATAGAACCTGTCGAAGAATCAGAATGGATTAGCCCTATGGTGGTACAAGACAATAAGAAAGGAGAGATCCGGATCTTCATAGACATCAGGAAGATGAATGATTCATGTTTGCATGACCCCTTCCCTATGCCATTCATTGACGAAGTGTTAGATAATGTAGGAGGTCAGGAGGTATATTCTTTTACAGATGGATTTTTAGGATACCATTAGATCCAAATTGCCAAGGTAGATCACCATAAGACTACCTTTCCCACAGAATTAGGATCCTACCAATATACAGTAATGTTGTTTGGATTGAAAAATGCCCCAGCCATCTTTTACAGGGTGGTAGTCAAAGCATTCAAGGAGTTCCTACATAACTTTCTAGAAGCATACTTTGATGATTATATTGTTTTTAGTTTATTGAAAAATCATATCGAATGTTTAAGGCTAATGTTGAACAAGTGCAAGCAGTGTCAGATTGCCTTAAACCTAAAGAAGTGCATTTTATTTTCACCATTTGGAGTTTTCTTAGGTCATATTGTATGCAAGCAGGGACTATTGGTAGATCCATCTAAAATTGCCATCATAGTTGATATACCCCTCCTTCTTCAGTCAAATAGTTGCGCACTGTGACGGGACACACAAGATACTACAAGAAGTTCATTAAAGGCTATGCCCAGATTACAACACCCATGGAGAAGACTTGGAAGAAAGATTGTCAATTTCACTGGACAGAAGAATGCCAATAGAACTTCAACACACTGCAACAAAAAATGGTTACTATGCCTATTCTAGTTTTCCCAGATTGGAGTAAAGAGTTTCACGTGCATGTCGATGCATCTTCTATTGCATTAGGAGTTGTGTTAGCACAACCAGGAATAGGAGACATCGACCACCCGTTATCATTTACTAGCAGGAAGCTATCAACAATAGAGATCAACTACACCACCACTGAAAGAGAAGGGTTAGCCATGGTGTATGCACTGCAGAAGTTTCACCTCTACTTGTTGGGAGAACACTTTAAACTATTTATTGATCGCTTCACGCTGAAATACTTAGTCAACAATCCAGTGTTGGGGGAACGAATATGCATATGGATTCTTCTATTTCAGGAGTATGATTTTGAGATCATAGTTAAGCCAGGGAGAATGAACAAGGGTCCAGACCACTTGTCAAGGTTAGAACATGGAGAAGAACCCACTAGTTTGGAGGATACACTACTAGATGCATATCTGCTAGCCATTAGAAATATTGATGGCCACTTCATAGAGATATTCTAGTTCATGTCAAAAGGAATGGCACTGAATGAATATACAATCTCCCAAAAGAAGCAGCTAGTAGTGCATGCTGCAGAATTTTCACTTATAGTGGGACAACTATACAAGATGGGACCTGATGAGATACTAAGGAGGTGTGTTATGGAGGCAGAAAGACCATTAATCATTGCCAAATATCATGAAGGCATTGCAGGAGGACACTACGCAGGGAAATCCACTACACAGAAGGTTCTTGAAGATGGCCTTTGGTGGCCTATGTTATACAAAGACACCAAGGACTTTTACAGAGCCTGCGATGTATGCCAAATAGTTGGGAAACCATCCAGAAAAGATGAAATGTCATTAGCACCGTAGCTGACCCAACAACCATTTGAGAAATGGATCATTGACTTCATGGGACCTATTAACCCACCAAGGAAGCGCACAGGAGCAAGGTACATAATTATTGCGACACAATACTTGACTAGATGGGATGAAGCAAGAGTATTTAAGGACTGTAGTTCCACTACAGCTACAAGCTTCATATTTGATGACATCATAACCAGGTTTGGATGCCCAAAGATCCTTATGAGTGATCAAGGAACACATTCCATTAATAAAACGATTGAAGCCTTGACTGATGAATTTACAGTTCTTCATCAGAAGAGCACACCTTACCATCCACAAGAAAATGGGATAGTTGAAGCATTCAACAAGATCTTGGAGACAACGCTAACGAAGATTTGTAGTTTCAATAGAGACGACTGGGATTTAAGAGTACCAACAATATTATGGGCTTATAGAACCACTTTCAAGAAACTAACAATGCATAACCCATTTAAATTGGTGTATGGTATTGAAGTCGTTGTCCCAATGGAATATTTGGTACCAAGCTTAAGAATTGTTTCCTTTATGGATATGGATGACACTAGATTTGTTCGAGAGAGGCTTGCACAGTTGGTTGAACTAGAGGAAGACATATTTGTTGTCGAATTTCATCAGCAGGTCTAGAAAGAAAGAGAGAAGGCCTAGCATGATAGACGCATTAAGAAGAAGGTATTTAAGCAAGGTGATTTGGTATTGGTATATGACAGCAAATTCATGAAGCATCCAGGAAAGTTAAGAATGCATTGTCTTTGGCCATATGAGGTTGCCTATGTTACAGAAGGAGGATATGTGTAGTTGAAGACTTTGAATGGAGAATGGAAGGAAGGTTTGGTGAACGGGAGCCGACTGAAGTTGTATTATGACAACCAGCTACCTCGTAGCTCTTAGTAAAAGCATGAGCATAAGGGTATAGGTACCAAGTGAATTTGAAAATGGGTACGAGACACAAAAAAGATAGTCTGCAAAAGGAAGGAGAGGAGGCATAAAGCAGAAGAAAAAGGTTTCACTACGTAGTCTAAAGTCGAATTCAAACAAAAGGACCATATTTGAAGTGCCTCGAGACGAGTCATAGGTGAGTGTTGGGGGCTTGTTGGCCCTTGGTTATGGAAGAAAACGAATATCAAGGAAGAAAAGGCAAAACGAAAACTACGCAGAAGACATAGTGACTATTACTGGGTTGAAGTGAGCAAAACAGAAGAAAAGATGGAGCGAAGTAAAAGGAAGAAAGATGTTGGATGAGGAGATCAAGGATGATAGATCAGGAAGGAACATGGATCATGGACAACACATCAAGAAAAAAAATACACTATTGGATACTTTGGAGCACCGCGCAAAAAGGAAGGAAAGATAGGCTGGAGAAGCCTTGAAAATGCGGGTCAAGTTGACCTAGGATTTTAGACACCTAGGGTTTTGGTATCTAGGGTTTTGACACTCAGGTTTTATCCTAAAGGTGTCTGACAACTATTGTAATGTATAAATAAGAACCTAGATGACGGAAGAGAGTTTGTTCTATTTTGTTATTGGCATGAGAGATTATTGTGTGAGAGAGGGAAGTGCTAAGTATACGATCCTTCTGGTATTGTAAGATATTTATCTGGGTGCGGAGATGAATTCCTACACATGGGTGCATAGGAAGGGGAGAGATAGAGAGAAGAAAAAATAATATCTGCCAGCTAAGAGCGCAAACAAGAACTGTATGCTTCATCTTAATATATTATAAATCATAGCTGTGTGGATGTATCCCTAGAGAGAGGGTGAACCACATATATTTTTTGTTGTGTGTGATTGATGCTCTGTTCTTTGTCATTTGGTATACCATTATTGCATTACTGTGTTAGATCTAATAGATAGTTCTGCGTAGTATCTCTGAACTGGTAAATAATACATAATTGTTGTATTCATTTTGTATTGGATCCACTTGATATCCCTTTTGTTGTAGACATCCTTGTCCTACAACCCCCCCATAGCTACTCTAGGTGAGACTGCATCTGCTTCATAGGTGTTGTCGAAAGGGCCAGTAGTTAAGGCTTGTTGGTGCACTCTTGGAGCTGAACCCCGGGTCTGCCCCTATGCCAACAACAGAGATACAGTAATACACAATTTCTATTAATGAGAGAAATGTACAAAACTGTAGAAATACAGAGTGAAATACTCGGTAGAATGGTGGAATCTTATATTTGAGAATACATGTGAAAACTACTGACATTCTCAAGAAGTTGATTACAATGAGTCTCTAAATTCCTTTTTAGCATAAATAAAATCCAAAACCATAACCTCGAAAGATGAAAAGTAGACATTTTTTTGAACCCCTTTTTGGGTAGTTTGGGAATATCAAAATTCACTTATACCTTCAAAGGAGAGGTTCCTCCAAAGTGGTCACTTGATGAAGATGTTCCTGCTATTATCAGTAGGCGTTGAAGGATGTTGGTAAAATTATCCATCATTTCATCACTCTATTGCGTGAGATCTTGCTCAAGAAACAAATTAATATAATTGTTTAGTCTATAATTTTTCTTTTATTCTGCCATGGAGGGATTTTTGGCAGTGCGAGAGAAATTTTACTCAAGAGAGACAAGCTCGAGATCCAACTTTCTATAGCTAGACCTCGTTCGGCACATGCAGTGAAAAATGGTCAAGAGAAGACTTTTATGATACCACTGATCCGAATTGTTATCGGCATGAAATGAGAGCGGATATATAATAAATAAATGTAAAAGGATATATCATATACCCAATAATATAATAGATATTTATTATAGATATAACCATAAACAAAGAGATACAATAAGACACAATTTTTATTAATGAGCAAAATGTACAAAACTGTAGAAATACAGAGTGAAAGATTCGCTAGAATGGTGGAAGCTTATCTATGAGAAGAGATATGATGGATACTCACATCCATAATAAGATCATTACAATAAGTCTCTAAAGGCCTTTTTAACATAAATAAAATCCAAAATCCTAACCTCGAAAGTTGAAAAGCCAATAATTTTGTGGACCCCGTTTTGGGTAGTTTGGTGTATCAACTTCCCTAGGGCATAACTTTGGCATACGATCTCCATTTGGGGTGAAAAATAGTTTGTTGAAAAATCTATATTCAAGGATATTATTTTGGGGGGATCAATTAGAGCCTTCAACTATCATTGAGGTGCTCAATCTCGAAAAAAATCATTTAGGCCCTCAAAATAGCCCCACAATTTTAGGAACTGAAAAATTGCTAAACACAGTAAATTGTGAGAATACTATTTTGAGCTAGTTGGAAGAGGTGGGTGGCCAATGATATCCAATGGTATCAATCCACCCTCCTTAGGAATAAATTCTCTCCATTGTGTTGATTTCCAGGGGGAGAGGTAAAAGCGCTTGCTAAATCTGAACCTTGGTAAGTGTTATCCACATTTTTGGTTATCGAGATGATGACATGATAATGACAGGGTGATGGAAGATCTAATTCTTCATTTAGATCATTTTTATGAAGAAAGTTACACTTGTCATTTTGTCAAAATCACATTTTTGGAAATAGTACGCAGGCTACATATATATTATCCTGCGGAAATACTTAATTTCCGCATGCTGCATTCAGCCTGACTGCGGACTTTCCGCACTGTGTTCATGGTCAGGGTGCGGAAATGTTTCTAAAGGGAGAAAATGAATAAGTTCTCGATCCTTCTAGAAGGAATCTTCTAGAAGGATGAGTTGGAGTTCGAATGGTTGGAAAAATTAATGAGTTTCCAGATATCTTGGGATTACACTCTATCCAAGTAACTAAACAATCTTCTCCTATATATTGAGGAGATTATTCATGGAAATGGTTAGTAGAAAATTAGCAAGAATAAGATATTGGAGAATTGGTACACTGTTGTATGGAGAATTGATGCTGCAGAAGATAGAGACAGCCACAAGGTTATCACAAGTAGTGGAAGTTCTTCATGCATGATGAGCAAATGTGTGTGTGTCAGAGCTAGAAGTCGTTGAAAGGAGATCTACGACATCAAGGCTCAGGTTGTATATTTCGCTTTCAGTTAATATAATACATGAATATTTCCCTTTCCCATA
>JASDQU010736547.1:529506-544602 GCA_032191745.1 Picea mariana
TGTTGTGATTGGACGACGCAAGAGCATCGTAGCAGAGCGAGGATCAACAGAGATAAGGAGATCTTTCATAAAGTAAGTACATCATCCTTCTTCTCTTGTCCGTTCAATACTTTAGATCTAGGGAAAGAGTAGTATTCTGTCACGTTTTGTTCCAGATCTAGGTGGATCTGGGGAGATTGGTCTGTGTCCGCACTCACGAATTTATCCTTAAACAGTAAGTTGCTTGCCTTGATGGAGAATTTGCATTGCTTGGTTTGTGGGAGGTTGTTGATAACCTGATGGGATGATTTTGTGTAGAAGGAATATTTTCACTTTTATTCAATATTGTTGACCTTCTTTTGTTGGATGGAAGGTTCTTAGACTGAGGCTATAGTGGTTTCTGTGTTCTTCTGTTCACCTTTTGAATAGACTGTGAAGAAGATGAATTTGTATTTTGAGATACTACCTTATGGAATTGTTTAGGTGGGACAATACTTGGAACTACCTCTAGTATCCTTTAAAGATGACCCCCCAGAGTAACAATGACACTAATGGGTTGAGACTCATAAATAACATGGTGCTTCCACATATATGGTTGGCCCAAAAATAAATCACAGATATCCAGTGGGGAAACATCACATAACACCTCATCATTGAAGGGTTGGATGCCATATGACAATCGGCATTGATGTCTAACATAGAGGCCTCATCCCTGGCAAAGCCAACCGATGTTGTATAGTTGTAGGTGAGGTGTTGTCGAAAATCCCAACTATTTTATGACCTCTTTTGAAATGAGTTTCTTCTGGATTTTTCTATCAACAATAAAATGAAACGGGGTCCCCTTCACCTACATCTTTGAATGAAAAATGTTCTCCCACTCTTCATGATGAACTATTTCTTATGGTTGAATTGTGGTAGTCACACCAATAGAAGTGGGGTATGCATCAATGATCTGTCTTTTCCATTATTTTTCTAAATTCGATGCTGAATCATGTTTTGTCTCCTTGTCTTTGATCTTGACCACCAATGACTATTTTGAGCAACATTCATCATTGTTGTGCTAGGGGATTTTGTGGAAATTGCAGCACTTTCTAGTGTCATTCTTTGTCTTTATGTTACCCTTCTTTTTCTATGGCTTGGACTATTTTTTGAAAGGCTATTTGTTAGGGCCATATTTTTCATTCTTTATTTGTTGGGGATTTGGAAACCCAAACTCCCATTTGTTATAGTGCTTAAATTTCTGCTTGATTTTGACAGCATATTAGTAAGTATATCCCAATGATGAGATGTCTAGAAACTCTATTTCAGTTTGTATGTACCTGTGTAGAGCCCAACGGTATTTTAGAACCAAATGTTGTTGTTGTAGGTGAATCCCCCTATGGAAAAGTGGATTCCCTCTTGGTCTCTAGACTCCTAAGGCCAAGACAAAAAGTGCTTAACATGGACACTAACTCTAGTCAAGTGAATGAATGAAAGAGAAGGAGAAATATATGTACGTTATGAATGATGTTTTTCCTTGCAATGTCCAGGCCGAGCTTTGATTTTGAGCTCCCTGATAGATACTGTAAGACAAACAAAGATACAATGGACTTCCTACTCTACTGATATTAGCTCAATCATATATCCATCTACTGCAGACAAACTCATATGGAACAAGCACAAGTTTGAAAGAAATAGGCCAAGCATTAATTATATTAATGAGAACAAGTAGACGTACTTACAATCCTTTGAATGAAGGTGTAGCACCCTCTTCCAGTTCTCCTTGTCCAACCCCTTTACTCAATCAATCTCCATTGATTGCTTTGATGACATCTCACTCATGAGATCATAAGTTTGATGTAATTCCCAATCTCCATTGTGCCTTTCACTATGAGAATGCCTCCTTATATAACCTTGTAGAGGTCCAACCACTTCTTTGGGATAAGTTGATGATTCCTCTCCTTCATTTGAGGGTCTCCCCTAAGATCATGCCTTGACCATCTATTCGAATCCAAATACCTTCAGGAATTGAGGGATTCTTCCCTTATTTGCCTCAACAAACCCAGAATTTGCTAAAAAGAGCGTAGCGCTCCCCCATAAGCATGCACAGAGTGCTCAAGCACTCCCCTAAAGAGTCTCAGGGAGTGCCATCACTCCCTGATAGTGGGTAGGGGAGCGCTCCTCTCCAAAATCCATTTTCTGTGGTTTTCTCAATGGCAAAAGACTTGTACTTCCTGTCAAGTGGTTTGTCTTATTCCAAACTGACCTTTGAGGTGTCTTAAGTGTCTTTGTGATGTCGTTAGAGGCACGACATGGGAAAGATGGAAGTATGATGCTTATGACACTTGCAACACTTGTAGTCAAGATGCGACACTTGCAGACAATATGTGAAACTTACAAAACTCATAATGACGACACTTGTGACACTATCGAAGTGAGTAATTTTGAGGTGTAATAGATTTCCCCCCAAAGTACGAAGTTAGAAGATGATGATGACTGAAGTAATTTTTAGAATTTTTCGGGCAAGGCTATCTATGCAAAGAAACCAGAAAATGCTGCACACAACCATCAAACAAATATTATGACATGCTTCAAACCCAAGGCAGGCATACCTATGCTTGAGTGATAAATACTTTTAGGTATGGCCGCCATAAAATACACTGTGGATCCATAATTATATTGACAAAATGGTATAGCCACTGCAAATACAATGTGGATCTATACTCCTATGAACTGAACTAATCATAGCCATGAAGAATACACAGTGGATCTATGAGATGACAAGACATATCCATGACCAATACAAAGTGGATCTATGTAACTGTATATGTGTCATAGTTCAAAAGAACTCCTTCACAACCTGGGCAAAGTATACATAAGAGTGAAAAATCAGCCCAGGGTCTTCTTACCAATCCCGATGTACGAATTTAACCATGTGAATAGATGTCCTGATGTCGAACATGGCAGAAACCACTTGATTACCAGTCAATGATGTAAACCATTAACAAGTGCAAGGGAGATCACCATTGATGTCAATGATTCCCAAGGTACTCTAGTACATTCCAACGAATGTGAATGAATGAGATGAAGTCGAACATCCATGGAATCATCCAATCAGAGGTCAATGATTTAAACCCATTGTCGGATGTGAGGAGGCCTACCATTGAGGCATGCAGGTCCCAAGGTACTAACTAGTTTCTAAGTCTAGCTCCTGGATAATGTGCTGAGGTTGATAGGAATAGACTCGTCGAAGGAGGGCCTTGATGTATCCCTCATCAATGACATGAAACTAACACAGAGATGTAATTGGTACATCAAATGAACATGGAATGACATGGGTATTAAAACAAGATATTTGTGATGGTTGACTCTTGAGGCAGATACTTCCCTTGAACACTGAGGCACAACAGTAGAATCTTGACATGGACCAAAACATGATAACGCAGTGGATGCTGTGACTTTCATCAGGTGACGTAAAGCAGTAAAAGAAACTCAAAGGATTGGCTCAGTGTAGAGGTTCAGTGGATTACAATGCATGCAAATAAAAAGTGTCATGTTCAAGGGTGACCGTAAGAGTTACTGGTAGTGTTCTCAAAAAACTACTCAGCTTGCTTCTTTCAATTTCCCCCCCATACAGATAGACGATTACCTCTTTTTAATTTAACGAGCTCAAGGAGGGTAACACATGATCGATATGACTCACCTTTGATAAGTCCCTCTTCCTTTTTTTAATGAACTGGAATAAGTAAGGGTTTGGTCCCGTATGGGCCCTTCAATGTATGATCATTTAACGATTCCATAGAAGGTAAAATCGATGGTTTTTCATATTTAGAGAGTCTAAAAACAACTTAAAGACGACTCCAATGTTGTCCTTTTTCGTAATCTTATTCTTGCGAGGCCAAAAGAGAGATAAATTATCACTTGAAAGACGCCCTTTCAAACCTTTTAACGAGTGGGAAAGAAAGTAAGATCACTCGACAATTTTTTCACATTTAGAGAGTCTAAAAAGAGTTTAAAGAAGACTCCACGGGGTTCCTTTTTCGTATATCCATGCAGGTCCGAAAAAGAGATAAAAGTTTACCTAGATGCATTCTCATGTATTTACGAGCATGAGAAATAAAAAAGACTAAGCTCGATATGCCTCTAGCTTGAAATATGGGGGATTAAATCCAGAATGATCATCAAAGGCTGGAGACATGCCCTTCAAGCTTCAATTCATTCACCGACTTTAAGGTTGTCACCAATTTCTCTACTAGAGGGAGAAAGACGATAAGAGGGGATGAAATGAAGGTTCAAGGGAGGTGACTGTTTCAATTTTTAATGAGCTTGACACAAAAAAAAGAACTATGCTCAGGGCTCTAGGTGCAATCCCCAGATTGTTGTTTCATTTTTTAACGAGCTTTCTACAGAGAGGAAAACTATGCTCAAAGCTTTTGTTTCATTTTTTAACGATCTTGCCACAGAGAAGAGAAAACTTTGCTCTTGACCTCTATTTCATTTTTTAACGATCTTTCCACAGAGAAGAGAAACTATTCTCGTGGAATCTTCTTGATCATGGCTTCCAAGAGAATAACACTCTGGAACAACACCATGTCAAGGGACAAAACTCAGTCATGGATTCCAAGAGATCTTCACTGTATGGAAGAAAATCACTCTGGAAGGAACACATGTCGAGGGCCGTGACAGGGTTAAGAAGATCAGGCTCCAATATCCCTACCGAAGAGATCACCATGTCAACTACTGGATCCAAATCGTCTAAAGTTGAAGTCATGGGAGACAATGAAAAATCGACAACAGGAGGGGAGATAAAGTGTATATTTGCCTGAATTTATACACAAGTGGGAAGAAAAGAGGATTGATGATGGTTATCATCCCGAGGTATCTTGTCAATGCTCAACATTTCCTAAATAGATTGATCAGAAGGAAAAATTGGGGAAATGTAGTTGATCGCAGACGACAAGGAACTTAACCATGATGGCATCGAGTAACTGTCAGTTGCCAATAGATGTTGGTCATATGATGAGGGAGAAGTAGATTGGATAGAAACGTATGAGGTTTTAGCTGGACTAAGTGGCACGGTGTCACCTAGTGTATAGAATTTTAATGGACTAGGTACAATCCAAGGGTTAGATGATTCCAAAGATTGATAAGCCATGGTTGAAATCATATCGATGGTGGAAATATAATGTATAGTCGGTGGAAGTGGTGCAGGGAAGGTACCTATGAGGCTAGAATATTTTAGTAAGCCAACACCAATGCTTTCATACATTATCTTGTGGTCTCCCAAGAAAGGAATATTGTTGGTAGCAGGAGCGTGAGAATTAGTCATGCAAAAATCTAATTGATCAACAATGACAATTTTTCCCTAATGAGGAAATTGTACACATCAAAAGACCGATGAGGCAATGATAGTCATAGCATAAAACCAACTTCTTCCATGTAACAAGTTGTAATCAAGGGGAGCATCGACCACCACGACATAAATAGTGACAGTTTTGCCACCCAATTGGATGGGCAGGGACTGTAAAAGCCCATGGGGATGAAAACCTCACCCATTGAAGGCATGTAACATCATTGGGGTTTGTTAAGTGTTAGTGATTTTAAACCTTTCCAACATGCTAAAGACATGACACATGTTGAGGCTCCCTCATCCAGAATACTTCAGTGGATTTGTTGATTGTCAACAACAACATCAACATGGAAAGCAAATTGGTGGGAGAGTCGAGACGCATAATTTTCTAGGTTAAAAATGATATGGTTGGACGACTCAATATAAACATCACCAATAGTAGCCAAGAGTGTTCTACGTTGACCAGGGCAGTGTTGTAGAACTTCTAATGCAGACATAGCACATGGTGCTTGATCCAAATCTTCAACAATGTTGTAGTTATGGGTGGCATGTGAACTCGAATTAAAGGTAGATTTGCAGATAGTTCTCTTAGGAAGGTGTAAGATAGAGTCAAATGTAGGTTTCTCAATATGAAGTGGTCCAGATGGAGGATTAACTGATGTGGGACTAACGGAGGATAGTGATGGATCCGGTAAAGTACTGGTACCGTTAGTGTCTTTTCCTTTGTCAGGGTTACCTGGTGTGTCGTATTTCTTCGAGAGAGTGTTCAAATTAATCCCATTAAACATATAAATATGTGCAAACATCGAGGCCTCATAATTAGGATGGCTAGAACTACCCCCAGGAGAGGGGCTTTGAGCAACCATGGATTGTTGCTATGGAAAACACTGAGTAAGAACATTGGGTTGTGAATTTCCCTGGAAAAGTTTAGCCACTTCATTGTGATGTGGATAGTCTCGAGTGTAGTTATCTTCACCACAAATGATACACAGGAATTTCAGTTTTCATTGTGGTTGCTTTTCGATAGCAGGTGTTTGAGCTTGTTTTTTTTGTTGTCCATTGTTATTAGTATGTTTTGATTTATTTTTTGTCTTCTTATTACCTCCAGATTGTTGTGAAGGGCCAGATTGAACTGCATTCACCTCAGAGATCTGAGTTTGGGGGGAGGTAGAGGAGAGTGTGGTCGATTGGGAAGTATATTGAGTTTTGACGGAACCAATAACACCTTCAGCATGAGATGAGGATGACGGCTTGGATGGATCAGTATTAGCTCGAGCAGCATTTAGAAGCAAATCATACAATGTACCAGATTGGGAATAAACCAAATCTAAGTACTGAGCCTGAGAAATGGTTTCTTCCTCAGTGACTGCACCACCCACAGCCACATCGCGAGCGATTGGGGGTAAAAGTGATTTGGTAAACCATTCTGCCAATAATATGTCGGGAATGATTACCTTGATCATCCTTCGTCATCATCTCCACTCATGAATATGGTCAGAGCTATGCACAAAGTTAGTTTGATGAAGGGAGGTCAAGAGTTCAGTACCCATCTCGTAGCAAATAGGTAGTTGAAAGTGTGTGAGGAAATACATGGCAAGGAAGTTGAATCATGAAAATAAGCACATGGTAGTTCAATATACCACTTTGTTGTTGAGCCTGTAAGTGTTTGCTGGAAAAGACGCAAATGTATAGAATCATCCATGAGGGAGTTTGATGGACACCACAAATCAAAATTCATCACATAGTTATTTGGATCTTCTCCAGATTTTCCATCAAATTTCAGAATATCGAAAGGAAGTTTGTCTAGGATAACTGGCCAAACCGGTGAATGAAAAGTAGGATCATTTGTCAACCGAGACAAGTCTGGGAGATCCAAAGTCGCAAGGAAAGGTAGATGTTAATTAATTTGCAGATGATATTGGTGTGGCATAGGAGCACTAGTAGGACCATAAACTGGGTTAGGTGGATAGTTGTAACCAGCAGGTCCTCCTACATATAGTTGTTGCTGGCCAGGATAAGTAGGATTTGATGATGGCTGAGAAAAATTTACATAACCCGGTGGGTTCTGAGCATTATAAGCCAGGTGATTTTCTTTCCCATAAGGAGGATAAACATTTTTCCCTTGAGGATGGTAAGGAGTAGATCCCAGATTTGAATAAACATTAGACCCATGAGGAGGATAAGGTTGTTGTCCCTGAGAACTCCAGGTGGTGTTTGGGATGTCGCCTAGATAAGGTTATCCATAAGATGTTCTGGAAGGAACATGATTTGATACTCCTCCTTGTGGATTATTATATGAGTGCCCCCCAATTTGGGGTTGGGTAAAAGTTCCTCCTAAAGATGCTCCCAATGATTGTGAAGGGTTTCTAGCAAATGAAGGTTTCCCCCCCTGCTAGTAGTGGATTAACGACTAGGGTATGAATAGCAAAGGGAGGTTTCCCTCTAGGAGGAGGAGCATGAAAAGGGGGATGTCCCCCGAGAGGGGTAGGCCTGCCATTGAATGGTGGTCCTTCGGTATTGAAAGGTATGCTAGATGGTGGTGTCCCTCTAGTCAGTTGTATTTGGCTGGCAAGGGTTTGCATTCTCTGGTGCAAAGATGTCCCGACAGGATCATGTAGGACATGTGGAGCTGTAGAGTGAAAGTTTGTAAAAGAGGGGGTAGGGATCGAAGTGCCTTGGGCATGAGTAGAGGTGATGAGTCCAGTAGTAGGATAGAATTGTGTTGACGCAATAGTAGGGCTAATGTCCTGATCGATGGGGTGATTCATGGTTTGACCAAATGGTCCACTTTCAACAGGAGGGTCATGAGGATTAAAGGGTTGTCGAAAGGACTCAAAATGCTCATAGAGATTGCATCCTGATGAAGTCCTCCATACAGAATGAGAAGGTGTGGGATTTGTATCTACTGCAGTGGTAGGACAAACAGGAGTCCTATAATCATCACCGAAGGTTGGTTCTGTGGATCCCATATATGTCTCGGTAAAAGCTCTCATAGTTAACTGTGGGACCTCTTCGTCTATGACATTCCCAAGGGAGTCTAAACAAAGCAAAAGTGGTTCAAGAGGGGTTACCAAAATAGATGTAGTGCGAGGAGTGGGATTCTCAACCATAACCAAAGCACCTTCTGAGTTATCTAATGGAGGAGCAACAACACTCCCAGTGTCAGATTGTTTTTCTACCTCTCCACGATAGTTGTCTTCTGGAGGGTTAGGAGGTAAGGGTTGGTAGCCTTCCAGAGGCAGTCCTTGCATCCTATGTGATTGACGAAGGCCTTTATTGTCTAAAGGCTCAATTTTGGAGAATAACAGTACATGTTGGAAATCTAGGGCCAACTAACAAAAAGAAATAGCATATGCTAATAAAATCTAGGAATCAAAACGAAGAAAACAAAACTTCTCTCGATGATCATACTAGTTGGTGATGAAATACAAAATCCCATGATCAAGTCAAGAAGGGGCTAGGATATGGTGGAATAGTTACAATGGTGACCTGCTTAACAAATTTTCACCTTGGTGCAAGCTTCCACACAGTAATTGTGGATTTACCCTCCAAGGAGCCCAAGTGAGTTTGACCAATGCCTGTCCAAGGTACAGTGAGACTTCCCTTCACTGTCACCTCGTGTAAGTACCTAAGGATTATGGAAACTATGGACACCAACTCGCAGCCAGCCCTTGGGTGGGCATAGTCGGTAGTTCGATCTAAACGTATGGGTAGGATAACAAGTCTGAAATCAAATCAAGAGGCTCCCACACATAATCATGGGTATACCTTCAAGTGACCCCTAATATACGATCTGACCACTACAAACAGTTGAACCATAGAGCGATAATATCTATAAATCACCTGAATGCGACCTCGTGTGTAACCCCTGTGTGAGAGGGGGATCCCAGAAAGCCTATATGACAATTGGATTTGACTCTCCCTATCTCAGGATGCTAATGTTCATTTTGAAAACTTTGGAGAGTTGTACTCATAGCCTAGTCCAAAGTGCTAATCCTAGTTTAATGTTGGTGGAAGATCCTAAAAAAAAAAATGTTCTAGATAATTTTTAATTAGCCTTGATTTTATGGATGTTATTTACTCAAAGGGTGTATGACAATGAAACTGATGGTATGATGACTCAATTCCCAAAAATGCACAAGAATATGATAAGAAATCATTTCTTTCAATGAATGCCTATTTAAGGGAAAGAGATAAAAAAAAATTCACTATCAAACACTAATATGCAATGTCCTCAATCGATTTGTTTCTCACTCAAATCCGATGCAATGCTAAAAATTTTAGAAATGCCTTCTAATATCCAAACCAATCACTAAAATATGTCCTTTTTCTTATATGTGAATGATAATTAGATGCAAGACTTCTAAATGTGAATCAGAATTCAAGATTAAACAATCAGAATAAAACTTCACACAAAACAAAAAATACACTCTCGTCATGAAATAGACAAGAAGGACAAAGATAACCAAATTGCAAAAAAGAACCAAAAACCTCAAAAAAAAAACAAAATGATGGAAATTTGACCTCAAAGATCAAATGAAAAGTTCACAGACCTTTGGATTTCCTCAAAAAAGTTTTCACTCAATAAGATAAAGGAGAAGAAAACAACAAGTTAACTCTAGGTCAACAAAGACAAAGAGTTATTGCAAAGCAAGGACAGATGTCAAAAATACAAGAAAGAGATGAATAATCCTTAGAAATCAAATAATTGGAGGCTAAGCAAGGACACACTAATATAGCACCAACCCTGAGCAGATGAATTAGCAAAAAGACTGAGGAAAAACCAATTTCTAAGAATCCCCAGTGGAGTTGCTAATTTATGTTATAGTTTAATCCCCTTGTGGACAAGTGGATTCCCTCTTAGTATCTAGACTCCTAAGGCCAAGACAGAAAGTGCTTAACATGGAAACTGACTTTCTTTTGGATCTAATCAAGCTAATGAATGAAAGAGAAGGAGAAAGATATGTATCTTATAAACGACGTTTGTCCTTGCAAAGTCTAGGCTGAGCTTCGATCTTGAGCTCCCTGATAGATCCTGTAAGACAAACAAAGATACAATGGACTTCCTACTCTACTAAGATTATCTCAATCATATATCCCTCTATTGCAGAAAAAATCATATGGAACAAGCACAAGTTTGAAAGAAACAGACCAAGCATTGATTATATTAATGAGAAAAAGTAAAAGTACTTACAATCCTTTGAATGAAGGTGTAACAGCCTCTTCCAGTTCTCCTTTTCCAACCCCTTTGCTCAATCAATCTCCACTTATTGCTTTGATGACATCTCACTCATGAGATCATAAGTTTGATGTAATTCCCAATCTTCATTATGACTTTCACCATGAGAAGGCCTCCTTATATAAGGTCCTTGGAGAGGGCCAACCACTTGAGATATATTTGGGATAAGTTGAGGATTCCACTCCTTTAGTTTAGGATCTCCCCTAATATCATGCATGGACCATCTATTTGAATCCAACTACCTTCAGGAATTGAGGGATTCTTCCCTTATTTGCCTCAACAAACCCAAAATTTGATAAAAAGAGGGTATCTCTCCCCCATAAGGGTGCACAGGGCACTCAAGCACTCCCCCAAAGAGTCTCAAGGAGAGCCAACACTCCCTGACAGTGGGTAGGGTAGCACTCGTCTCCAAAATCCATTTTTTTGTGGTTTTCTCAATTGCAAAAGGCTTATGCTTCCTTTCAAGTGGTTTCTCTTCTTCCAAACTGATCTTTGAGGTGTCTTAAGTGTCTTTATAATGTCCTTAGAGGCATGACATGGGAAATATGGCAATATGGTTCTTATGAGACTTGCAACACTTGTGGTCAAGATGCGACACTGGCGGACAAGATGCGACACTTACAACACTCGTATTGATGATATTTGCGACACTATCGAAGTGAGTAATTTTGAGGTGTATCAGTCGCTCAAAATATTTTATACCCATCTTGGTGCACAAGGTATGGAAGGTGTTGGTCAAATCTAACACTTCTTGGCCCCTATATTGATGCAGCGTGGTCCATCTCATGTACTAGTCATCATAGTTACCAACAGGGTAATATTGTTCCTTGACCACATCCACAAAAATATCCCAGCTGGGATCGACACCATATATTCTTCACTCCTCTCTGGAAATTTTCTCCCAGCTAGTTTCCCATCAATGTTTGACATGGGGGATATATTTAAGGAGTGTGAAGGTGATTTTTCCATATCGAGAAAATTATGAACAAAAAAATAACCTTCTAGCCGATTTAACTATTTTTCTAGGGCATCTGCATCAATCTGACCTTCACATACGAGAATATAAAAATTCACTTGTACCTTGAAAGGAGAGGTGACTCCAAATTGGTCGCTTTATGAATATGCACCTTTTTTTATCGTTAGGCATTGAAGGATGTGGGAAAACATTTCCATCATTTCGTCTCTACGTCACGTGAGATCTTGCTCAAGCAAAAAATTAATAGAATTGTTTTCTCTATCATTTTTATTTTCTTCCTCCATGGAGGGTTTCTTGGGAGTGTTATAGAGATTTTCCTTAATATATAAAAGCTTGACATGGACTTTATATACTCAGACCTCATCGAGGACATGCATTGAAAAATGATCAAGAGAAACATGCTCTGATACCACTGATCTGTATTATTTTCAGCATGAAATGAGAGGGGATATATAATAAATAAATGTACAAAGATATATAAAATATATAATAATATAATAGATATTTATCATATGTATAACCATAAACATAGATATATAGTAATACACAATTTCTATTAATGAGTGAAATGTACAAAACCGTAGAAATAAAGAGTGAGAGACTTGCTAAAATGGTGACAACTTATTTATGAGAAGAGATGTGACGGATACTCACATTTACAATAAGATGATTAAAATGTGGCTCTAAATTCATTTTTAACACAAAGAAAATCCAAAACCCTAACCCCAGAAGATGAAAAGCCAATAGTTTTGTGAAGCCCATTTTGGCTAGTTTGGTGTATCAACTTCCCGAGGGCGGAACTTTGGCATACGATCTATGTTTGGGGTGCACGATAGTGCGTTGGAAAGGTATCATCAAGGAGATTAATTTTGGGTGATAAATAAGAGAATTAAACTATAAATGAGGTGATTTATCCCCCAAAAAAATCATTTAGGCCCTAAAAATGGCACTAGAAGTTTAGGAACTGAAAGGCTGCTAAAAATAATAAATTGCTAGAAGACTGTTTTGAGCCTATAGGAAGAGGTGTGTGGCCACTGATATCCACATAGATCATAAAAGTAGGTATTATTTACCCTATTGACAAGGAATAATGGGAAAGTGCCATGGTGTTGCAACCAAAGAAACATGATCCCCAAAAATTAAGAATTTGTGTCAATTTCTGGGGACTCATCAAACTGACCATGAAAGATTTGTTCGCCACCCCCTTTTATGATGAAATAATCAATGAATTCATTGGTAATGAATGATACTCATTCACTGATGGGTTCTTAGGTTATAATCAGGTTCCAATAGCAAAGGAATATCATCCAAAAACAACATTTGTCTTGGATTGTGATCCTTCACCTACAGAGTCATGTCATTTGATTGAAGAATGCACCAATGGTTTTTTCGAGAATAGTTGTGAAGGAATTTAAATATTATGTCTATAAAAATATGGTTGTATATTTCAATGACTGGACAATATATATTCTATTAAAAAATCTCTCTATGGCTAGGGGAAAACCACAACAGATGGAACAGAACCCAAAAAACAACTATAATCTCAAGTATTCTATATAAATGAAATCTTAACAAGAGAAGGATATAATCCTACCTCATCTCAATGTTTGAATAATACCACTGTTAAAACACAACCCAAAGATTTTTACCTGCAACTTTTCTTCAATAGCCAAGATACGAAAGCATGTGGTAATGATATATAATGTTAGCATATAAATCAACATAATCCCTTAAAATACATAAAAAATATGCCCATGGAAAGAAATATAATATTTTCAAGATATCAATTGGAAAATAAGAGAGTATTTCTATTAATGTAATCGACAAACATACATAGGTGACAAACATTTATAATGGCACATATCAAAGCTGAGAAACTAAGTCCCTCCAGTTGGGCCTCCACCACCTCAATCCTAAACAAAGGCAATCTCATATGTAGGATTCAATGAATTTCTCCACTACAATATAGGAAGATCTTGGTGGATGAACACACAAAGTTAATAATTTCAAGGGCAAATGGATCCAAACTCAATTGAGGTGAAATTTCTCTAGAATGTCTTTGCTCTCAACCTTTTTTTGTGTATCCACAAGGCTTCTATATGGATCAATTTATAGCCTCCAAATGGAATTGAATGGTCAATTCAGAGCGTTTCCAGTATATGGAAGGTCAAGGATCATAGATCTCATGACATGGCGTGGAAACCCAACACAATTTTTATTTTTTGTGCACCAAACCCGATGTACGTAGGTTGTAGTGGAGCAACATGTGTACATACATGTGTTGTATAGTTGTCAAGTCACATACATGTCTAGAAATGAGTATTTTTAAGCTCTGGAGTGATTCAAAAAGGGGAAATAAAGGATAAAGAGGGAAATGGAAGGCCATCCAATCAATATGCATGGAGTGTGGAAATGTTTTCTATAAAATATCCCCCCTAATGTGTGAGTTCAGAGGAGTATATGCAATGCATGAAATACATTTTAATTCCCAGAAGTGAAGTAATGAAGACTCAACTAGAAGTAATAGTTACTCATGAGAATATTGCAATTCATAATGACTTTCTACACATGACTACCAATCTGAATTACACTATAGATCTATGTGGATATATATCAAATAGTTTTTCATGGCCATTAATAGGAAATATAAAGGGGACATATGCCATAGGTTGTCATAGTCATGAACAAGACACAGTGGAGTCGAGTCTCAAAATACACTGAATATATTTGTATACAATGGAGTATAATATAATCTTCCATGATCATTGAATTAATATAGATATTGGTCCAATGAAAGAAAGAAACAAATATGGGGTGCTGCTACTTTAAGCTAGAGGTCTTCTACACTATCCGTTGAAGGTGAAAGTATACATTATGTGAATAGAGGAGTGTTGGTCACTATAATTGCTTAATTAATTTCAAACAACCAATTGAAACATAAATTATCAACCCAAGGAAGTCTTTTGTTTCAAAGATAGCCACGCACTGTATATGCTCAATTCCAAAAGCACTTAGTGTTGTAGTAAAGAAGTCATTCTATCTATACTTGCTGAAGTGAACTGAAGTTCTGAATTAAATCACAGGAAAGAAATCTCCCTAATTGCAATTCCTTATAGTTCAATTTAAGAATCCTGGATTATATTTTAAAGTATCATTGCAATGGGAAAGAACAACTATCTTGCAATCAGAGAACAGGATCCTTATTCTCAAAAAGAGACTCAGTACTAACACTCTTTCATGAAGACAATAATGCAGAAAACAATAAGCTCTATCTAACAGAGAACAAAGCACTTAGTTCCTTTCTGTCTAAGCAGGAGCCTTGGGCCGTACTTCTGTTTAGCACACTTGTGAGATTGAAGTCTACAGAGAACAAGGCAATCTGATTCCTTTCTTTCTAAGCAGGGATCTCTAACCCAGTTTTTATTAACACAGGAAAAGTAAACAACGAATAGGATGTTTTGGTTCTTTCCTTTCTGAGTATGAACCCTTAATCCAATCCCTGGCTAACACACTTGCAGAGGTGAAAGGAAATCTACAGAAGACAAGGTGTTGTAGTCCCTTCCTGTCTGAGCG
>JASDQU010736547.1:545560-556599 GCA_032191745.1 Picea mariana
CCGAATGCTAATACAGGAGCTGACGAGGCATTGTTGTTACGGCTGGTGTAACAGCTTCTTCTCATAGCTGCTGATGTTGTTTCAGCATCGCAATTCACGGGCTGTTCAGCCACGTGAATTGCGCCCTTTGACTGTGTCGGCCTTGACTGCTAACTGTCAGGGCTCGTGTGTTTCAGCATCTGCCTCGTCGAACCATGTAGTTGCTTCGTGTTTCGGCATATGCATCCTCGGACTGTGTAGCAGCTCCGTGTTTCAGCATGTGTGTCCTCGGATTGTGTAGCAGCTTCCGTGTTTCAGCATGGACTGTGTAGCAGCTTCCGTGTTTCAGCATCGGTCTTGAATACTATTCTGTAAATATGGACACTTATGTACTTCTAATCAATGGTTAAGTACAAGAGTGATGTAAAATATCATGCAAAACAAATTAAACGTGTAGTAATGAGAAAGGACGTTGTGTACCTTGGAATGATCAGGTGGAATGATAGTATAAGTCTAAATACAGGTGATGAAGGGTATAACAATGGCAAAAAGTATGGGCAAAAAGGGTACAATATGTGGTCCTAACAAGGAGCTGAAGTCAAACACAATGAGTCTTTTTTTTATTATCGTTCATTAAGGTATATAATTAACAAAATCAAGAAAACCCATCGATAATGAAAGTAGGTGTCAAGGAACTTAGTACATTCAACAAGTATGAATAAGGATGTGGAGGTCGAACACGTGAAGAATCCATCGAGAAAGATACATTGATGTATTTAAAAATATCTATGGTGGGAGAACCTTCCACTGATGATTGCAAGCCCATATCTATTCATAGGACTCTAGATATTGATTACAGAATAGATGAGTTGAAGTCAATGGAAGGAGACCCATTGAAAGGAGAGCATTATGGTATCTCTCATCATCCAACACAAGGTGAAAAGAAATATATTGATAATTAGGAGAAGATCAAATGAATAGGATGTTCATGAAAAAATGAGCATGTGCATCTCTCGCATGCACCAAATGCAAGTAGTGCAAGAAAGAGACCCTTTGAATAGCAACCTATAAGGAAAATTGTTGACAAAGGTGAGGAACCCACAAAAATGGATAATTGAATCCAAGATACTGCATGAATCCCAATTTGTGAACATATTTCTTGTCATTGAACACAAGGGAAACCCCCAAACAGTGACCAATTAGGATATGTCATATGTTACAGGTTCAAGGTTACCCACCAATGATGAAAATAGACCCAGAGTGTGAGGTAGGAAAACAAATTCATGTGATTCTGAGATACACTGAGGGTATGGTCAACATGAAAAGCCAATAGTTTTGAGGAGTGAGTGACACGGGATTTATACTTCCTTTGAACAAGAGCATGACAAATATCGATAAATTAGGAAACATAGACTTATCATTGATTATTGACAAAAAAAATTGACGCAGGAGGCATTGACAAACTCTTCATAGGGACTGGAAGAGTAAAAAGTCATAGGAGTAGACTCTAAATAACAAGATCAAGTTCGTAAGGTCATTCTAAACCCAAACCTTAGATGAAAATGGACTCAAGGGTTTGTTCTTTGTTCAAAAGTGACACAATTGTTGCCAATAGGAGATAATATTCTTTTCCTGCTTGTCTCTCTCTCTTTTTTTTTTGTAGTAAAAGAAATGCTATGATATAGGAGAGGAAACAAGTGTCACAAGTAAGAAACTAGTTCCAAGGAATAGATCACGCCTATTCTCAATGTAGGGAAGTTCATGCAGGACATGGACACTCGGGGGGATGTTTCATCTACAAGTAAAGGGTGTCAAGCCGAAAAGGATGTATGAAAGGCATTTCCTAGATGATGCTGAGAATTTATAGGGGAAAAGGGATTATAATGAGAAAGAGGGAGCTGACATTAGTCTCAACAATGCAATCAGGATAACGGGATGCAATTACAACTTAACTCAACAAGGGTCTTTTTTTGTACATGTTATTCCCCTAGGCCTGAAAAAGTATAAAATAATACCCAAGATAACTCTTATAGCCAATGGAGAAAATAATATTCATTTTTCATAAGTAGTATGCTTGGTCCATAAAAGGGTTAAACTTATACCAAATAAACATCCTTTCAAAAACATTTAACAAGTGTGAAAGAGACAAGTTTACTCGACAATATTTTCAATTTTTGGAGTCTAAAAAGAGATTAACTAAGAATCTAGGATGTTTTTCAAAGAAACATGTCATGGGAGAGGCCAAGTCTCCCATGCAGGACTTCTGTTGAATTCCAGCAACTTACGGGTAGCTGACACAATCTTAGGAGAACCCAAATATTTCTAAGACGACCAGGATAAAATACCTATAGAGGATCCTTCATCTACAATACATCAACGAACACCCATTATCTGGAAGGGTGCAAATGAATGAAGGTGAGGCTCTAGAATATCATCCCAATCAAAGGAGACCATCCTAGGACTTGGAGGGAGTGTACTCAGAGAGAGTGGAATGATCCCTTATTCAGAAGGTATGAAACTATAAATTCTAAGGACATCGTCAAAAGATGCATCGCCTCCCAAAATAAGAGAGGTATTGGTTGAAGATTTCATCGACAATATCACTTCCTTAGACTTGTCACTATCCTAGAGAAGAGTGGGATCGATTGAATATTTCATCGACACAAACACTTCTTCAATTGTTGGTTGAATAGGATGTGATAAAACATGGTCAAGAGTTGCATCACTCCACAAAACATGAGTGGTGTTGGAAGAAGATTGCATCAACACAACCTCTAGTTGAATAGTATGTGGGACAACATTGTCAAGAGACACATCACTCCCCAAAACAAGAGTGGTGTTGGCCTAAGATTGCATCGACATGATCGTTGGTTGAACATGATGTGATACAACATGGTCAAGATATGCATCACTCCCCATAACAAGAGTGGTGTCCACCAAATATTTCAACGACATGACCGCTATATCAACCAAAAAATGATTATAATGTTGAGAAAACAAATATGACTGAGAGCCTGAAGGGCCACTAGACAAGGACCGCGCTTCTCATACCACTGCTGTAGCAGGGCACAAATGAGTTAGGTGATTTACTTTGCAATTTATACAAAGGAACTTTGGATTGTTTCCTATACATCTAGGATTATCAATTGTAGAAATTCCCCTAGCATGACTTGAAGTGGTCGGTGACATGCTCCCAGCATGTATAGGCTAGTAGTATATCTACAACATAAGTTGCAAAGGTTGTTGATATTTTTCCAATGTGAATAGCAATGACTAGATTTGTGCCCCCAACATGACTTGTAGTGGTTGGTTTCTTACCCCCGGCATGAATTGCAGAGGCTGGTGACAGGTCTCCAACATGACTAGCAGAGGTTGGTGATAGGTTTCCAACATAACTAGTAGAGGTTGGTTTCAGGTCTCCAACATGACTTGTAAAAGGAGGTGACAGGTCTCCAACATGATTTGCAGAGTTTGGTGACTTAATACCAGTATGACTCGTAGTGACTATACTTGTGCTTCCAAAATGGCTTGCAGTGGATGGTTGCAAAATTTGAGACCATCATCTTGGGAAAAAGACTAGTTTTGAGAGATTATGGGCCAAGAAGGGTTATGTTATACACCATGTCCCTTCCTGGCAGGATAGTATCCTCCTTCAAACTGACTCATAAATGTTTGTAATGGAATCATCACCGAGGAATCCGCTAGCAAGGAGAAAGTGACATGACATGGGTTACTCATGTGAGGATATATGTTTCCATTGGATGAAGAAAATCCATGCAATGGGTTTCCCATAATATAAAATTGAATCCCCTCATATGACACACCAGGGGATAGAGGAAGGTTCTCCATGAGAAAATCATTTGCAGGACCCAACATAGTGGGAGAAGGATACATGGACAGGATATAATAAGTACAAGGACCAACCATTTGAGCACTTTCTCCTAGAAATGTGAAGCTAGGATTGGGTCTAGAGGAAGGAGGATTCCAACCTCCTACCATAGGATATGGTTGAGAGATATGACCTCTATGAAATGAAAATGGAGAATAAGGAGGCATCATGCCCCCATACCCAAAATTATGATTCACATAAGACAAGGAGACAAAGGATGGAAAGTGTAAAGTCATGTATATCATACCAATAAGTAAAGGATTAGAGGCCTAAGGTATTGGATGATGATTATTATTCAGCATACCATTCAAAAATATAAAAGGATCCATCCCCATGGACTGATCAAAGATCATGGTTTGGGTAGCACTAACTGAGGGAGTTACATGGGCTCCACCAACCATAGTAGTCAAAACTCACAATGCAATACAAAATCCTAGGGACAATTAATAATCAAAGAGAACACTCATAAATAAAGTTAAAATCCAATGCATACAAACATGATATGATGGTTTTAAGGGACCTCCCAAACTAAAGTAGGTATGCCTCACCCAAGAGGGGCCTGAGACTCCCAAAAATAGAGTGGAGGTGTCATAATCAGTTATAAGGACCCACGTAGGATTCACAACATAGTTGGTCAGATAACTCCAGAGAGGAAATCCTCCATAAATTATGTGTGTTTTCCAATCCCTATATGACTCAGGGTACTTGCAGAATAACCCCTACAAGCAACCTATGTGGTTACCTATGTCAAGCAACTAGAGTCACCATGACATAACCAATCCTTAGGAGAGCAGGTACAAGTCCGGTCCACCATATGGGTAGGGTATAAAAGACCAAAATATTGAAAGCATCACCTCTCAAGGAGGTAAAGGCACTAGCAGGACCCCCAAATATGAATATGACCCTAGAAATATCTTTGACGCTAAGAAGGTATTAGAGGGATATGTTTGCAACCAACTTCATGCAACCTCATGCTTAACTCCGGTGTGAGGGGAGCCTGATGAGGACACCAATTATAAAATGGGTTTCACCACTCCTTGGTTAGACACATACATTTAAGTTTTATAGCCGTGGATAAGTTTACTCAGAAGATCCTATTCCAAGGACCTAGGTCCTATACTTGTTTGTCTACCCTAGAAAATAAAATCATTTCTAATCAATTTTAATTATTCATCATTAATTTCAATGGCTTCTGCTTACTCAAGAGGTGCGATCATGAAACTGATGGTATGATGACTCAACATAAAAGAAGAAAATATAAAAACACTACTAAGTACTAGTATTGATTTTCAATGAGATGGTATGCTTATAAATGTTGCTACCAGAATGCAATCTCTACAATTTCAATGAAGTGCAAGCTTTCCTAATATGCCAAAACTAATGTAAGGAATCCAAAAGTGCAATTTCCATAAGTAAAATGCAATAAAGCAATTTTGTTTTTCTATTTTCAGTATAATAGAATGAAAATGCAAGGAATGAATAAATAACCTCTCAGAAAGACCCTACTGCAAGAAAAAAGAGACAAGCCAATAGGATACCAAGAAGTACCTACTCAAACCCAAAATGCAAGGAAGAAAAAAATAAGGACAAAGATTTCACCCAAGAATTGACCAATAAAGTGGCTTCCTATCACTCTTTAGGCACTTAATAGTCAAAACAGGCACCCAAGAAGTCTTAGAAACAAGAAAAAATCACCCAAAAAACACCAAACTCAGCCAAAAATACTAAAGAGATAGTGTGTGTTCCCTAAAGGAAGACAACTCACGTATGTACATTCCCTGTCAAGGGAAATCCCATGTATGTCAAGGAAGACACTTTATGGGAAAGGGTTAATCCAAGAAACTCAGACATAATGAAAAATACATATTGTAAAGCAACAGGTGACAGAGAAAATTGGGAAAACAAAGAGAAAATCAAGGAGAAACAACACCCAATACCCCAAAAGGGAAATCTCCTCTGTGGATTCGTCAATTCTGTTACGAGAAAAATATCTCTATGTCTAGGGGAAAAACATAATATATGGAATGACACACACAAATCAACTCTAATCTCAAGTATGCCATATAAATTAAATGCTAAAAAGAGAAGGCTAGAATCCTACCTCGTCCAGATGTTTGAAGAGGACCACCATTGATCACACAACCCAAAGCTTTATACCTGCAACTTTGTCATCAACAACCAAGATACAAAATAATGTGGTAATGATATATAATGTTAGCATATAATCAAAATAATCCATTAAAAAGCATAATATATACACCCCGGGAAAGAAATAAAAATATTTGCAATATATCAATTGGACAAGAAGAGCGTATTTATTTTAATGTAATCAATAGAAGTACATAGGTGCCAAAAGTTTGTAATGAAACATATAGAAACTGAGAATCTAAGTCCCTCCAGCTGTGCCTCCACTACTTCAATCCTCCACGAAGGCAAGCTCACATGTAGGAGTTAATGAACTTCTCCACTACAGGATAGGAAGAGCTTTGGGGTTGAACAAAAATTCATACTTTCAAGGACAAAGGGATGCATACTCATTTTAGGTGAAATTTCTCCAGAGTGTCTTTTCTCTCAACCTTTTTTTGTGTATCCACAAGGCTTTTATATGGCTCAATTTATAGCCTCCAAATGGAATTGAAGGGTCAATTCAGATCACTTCCAGTATATGGAAGGTCAAGGATCACAAATATCATGACATGGCATGGAAAACTGATGAAATATTTATTTTTTGTGCACCAAACCCAATGTACGCAGGATGTAATGGAGCATATTGGTACATACACATGTTGTATAACTATAAGGTTGCATACAAGTATAAAATGAGTAGTTTTAGGATATGGAGTTATTAAATGGAAGGGAAATGGAAGGCCATCCAAGCAAGATGCATGGAGTGTGGAAAAAACTTCTATAACACTTCGACTTAGGTTAGAATGTTGTAGACAAATTCAAGTATCATTAAACATCAGGAAATGCATATTTTCCACACCAATTGGAATCCTTCTAGGACATGTGGTATGTAAAGAGGTATTAAAGGTCTACATGGTAAATATTGAAATCATCCTTGGTCTAAATCCACCTGTGAATAAAAAACAAATAAAAATTTTATTGGGACACATTGGATATTATAGGAAGTTTATATGCCATTATTCGTGCATCACCTTCCCAATATATGAGCTCTTGTAAAAGGATTCTATGTTTATATGGATCCAATATTGCCAGGAATCATTTGAATTCTTAAAGTAGAAGTTATTCTAAGTCCCCATTCTAAAATTTCCAGACTAGTCGAGAAACTTTTGTGTCCATGTCGATGCATCCAATGTAGCCATCAGGTCGGTATTAGCACAACTATACAATGACACAATTGATCATCCAAATGCATACAGATGTCCAAAACTGAATAAGGAATAAATAAATTATTCGACTATGCAAAGGGAAGCCCTATAAATGATATTTTCTCTAAAAATGTTTCGTCACTACCTACTTGCAAATCCCTTCACATTTTTTAAAGACCATCAAACACTAAAATACTTGGTCAATAAATCAATCCATCAAGGAAATATTTGTTGTTGGTTACTGTTATAACCCTAAATTGCACCACACATGCTTACCTGTCATAAGGCCAACTCATATCCCTTCTTTTCCAAAACTCTGTTGAACAACTTTTTCCCCTTCTTTTACGTTCAGGATGGTCGGGTATGCGGACAAGAGACATATTGCAGAGGGGCCGACTCAGGCTTAGTGAAAAACTTCCCTTGGACAATAGCACGACAAGTGATGAGACTCAGGTAGCATATATGTTAATCATAAGTCTATGAAGTAGGAGGCAACGAAAAATCTCCATATGTTTGGAAGAATAACCAAATGGTGGAGGACACAACCCTATATAGTGAGAAAAGCTTCCTAAGGTCATATTACATCCCATAGTCTGATGATCAACCAGATAGATGTGCTTTATCCAAGGGCGACTCATTATGCTGCCAATAAAGAAAATACTTTTCCCATCCTCTTTTTGGGGTATATTTGATTTTTTTGTTCCTTTCGATAATTTGGAAAAATGAATAAAGGAATATTACGTTACAATGGAGGAACGAGTATTGCAAACAAAAAAGCTCAAGGAACAAGGAAAAGACTGATGTTCTAGTAAAATGATACTCGGGAAAAATCCTCCATCGGCCAAAGGTGTTAAAATGTAGAAACAAACTGTCACAAGGCCGGTGGATAAGGTATGAAAATGCGGTTGATAGAACACACAATGGTAATGTCCTTCGATGTAAGTTTAATGAGCCCAGAGAAGGTAAGCTCGGTGGTTTTTAATATTTAGAGAGTCTGAAAAAACATAAAAGGAGACTCCATTGGGGTACCTTTTTTGAATATAGTCTATTCGGTTCGAAAAAGGGATAAACTAGCACCGATTAGACGTTGATTCAAAACCATTTTAATGAGTGTGACAAGGACAAGATCACTCAGCTATTTTTTCACTTTTAAGGAGTCTCAAAAAAGCTTAACTATGGACTTCGTCAGGAATATTATTCTAGACCAATTTAACGAGTGTGAAACAATAAGGTCACTCGACGATCTTTTCAATTTTAGGGAGTTTGAAAAGAGCTTAACTATGCACTCCGTGGGGGTTTCTTTTTCGTAAGTTTAGTCCCTCAGGCCCGAGAAAGGGATAAAATTATACCTGAGAGTACTCTTCTAAAGAATGAAAATTCGATAGAGTATACCTTTGTTCGTACAGTTGAACGTCCAGACCGAAAAAGGGGTAAACTACGACCAGACGGACATGACTTCAAATTTCAGTTTAACGAGCGTGAAGGGCCACAAGATCACTCGACAATCTTTTCATTTTTAGAGGGTCTGAAAAGGGCTTAAAAGGAAACCCGTTTAAGGAATGTTCTTCTGGACCAATTTAACGAGTGTGAAGAAACAAGGTCACTCGACAATCTTTTCATCTTTAAGGAGTCTGAAAAGGGCTTAAAGAAGACTCCATAATGGTTACTTTTCTCAGTTAATTTGGACGAGATCGAAAAGCATAAATGCAATCTCACCGGATGTTTCTTTCGGATCTCAAAACGAGCTTGAAAAACAAAAAAGTTAGCTCATGATAGACTCTTTGTGGGTCGATGCCCAGCATCTCCTTGGGGGAGCTATATTCTCCGAAGAAAACATTGTTTATGATGGTAGGGGTTTTGGAGATATTGATAGGTATCGTTTCAACAATGGTTTCCATATTACCCTCAGCATAGATCTTGTGTGTAGCTAAGGGATTAATAGGACACGGCTGATCTCCCGTTATGGTAACGATGAATTCTCCTGCTTCGATTTGGCTTAACTATTGGAGAAAATATGATCTGTGATGAAGATCTTCCCAAGGTTTGTCTGAACTAGTCATTACTTTGATTACCGCTTCATCATAAGTCAAGACTAAGTCTAACGAATCGACATTAGCGAGAGAACCTTGAGCCCAAATAGGCTCTAGAAGTGGATCTAACTCTTGTGTAGGAGTCGGATCAGGATTACCTGAAGCTTGCTGGACTAAAGAGTATGCTACCTTAGTGGCAGACAAGGTTATGGATGTGCCTGGGTGCCCATCTCATCAATCATGGCTGATGGGGAAGGAAGAATCCAAGGATCCTCAAAGTAAGTCATGTGGAACGACGAAACTTGAAAAATCTCAACCTGATGGTGATTATATATAAATTTGATATCATCGTGAGGAGGTGGGTAATCGAAGGTACCCATCAAGGACAGGCACAAACCAACTCCTACGTTAATGAAACCTGTTTGAGGATTTTCAATCATTGGGACCATGGATGCCCCCAAAGTTGGGTCAGGTCTGGAGAAAGACAGTTGATCGATGGTCACTATCCAACCCTCGTGTGGAAACAACAAGACTCAAAAAACTATAGCAACCACAGCTTTCATAGCATAAGTCCAACTCTGTCCTAACAAGAGGTTATAGTCGAGGGGAGCATCAACTACCTGTACACACACGGTTTTCCCTCCTAACTGCATAGGGAAAGAAGGAACGATGCCATGTGGTCAGAACAAATGACTATCAAAAGCAGTGAGGAGAGTAGGTGATGGAGACAAAACGGGCTAGACAATGGCCTTCCAACATGCTAATGAAATAACGCATGTCGAGGTGCCCTCATCGACCACCGTGTGGAAGATATTCCGAGTAAAATTTTTCATAGGATGAGCCACTACTATCTGAAATTCTACGTGGTAAGGCAGACGAGGTTTTAAGTYGGTTTTATCTAACATGATGGTGCTCAGATTACAAGTCTCATTAGAGCCCAAAGTGGTTAACAAGGCTTTCCTCTGAGTAGGGCAGCTTTGGAGGACCTCCAAAGCAGACATCGCACAAGGGGTTTGTGATAAATCCTCCACCACAAAGTAATTCTGGGTGGCCCTTCCATTTGGGTTGTGAGAAGCTTTTTTAAATGCACCCTTTCGAATGCGTTTCATTGTTTCTCCCAACGTCTTCTCAATATGGAGAGGAAGAGATGGGAGATGAGCTTCTTTACCCTTCTCAGAAGCACTTGGTTTACTATAGTCGTGCGCTCTAGTTGATATGAAAGAATCACCCCTAACCATATATACATTCACGGATGAGGGATTTTTTTGAGGTGGGCAGGTTTCTTGGCCGCCCCCTTCTGTGCTTGTAGAGGCTTGAGTTAGATTTTGCCCAGGTTGAAAGGGATTAGTCAACACTGCCTGTTGTTGTGTGATAAACTTTTGAGCCTCTGCAAGTCGAGGACAAAGATGGGTCGGGTGGGCTTGCGTGCACAATTTGCATGGATACCTCGCCTTCCTTTTTTCTATGTTGTCCCCGCCAGCATTATCAGTGGGTTTTTTATCCCCCTTACCCTTCCTTTGTTGTTTTTTCTTCCCTTCAGGCTACTTGGTGGCCTTTGGGTTAGTCGACTGCACAGTGTGTACTTTCGACGTTTGGGTAGGGGGGGCAGCCAAAGCAGTAGTTTGCCTAGCCGCTGTGTGTTGTATAGATAACTCTTGCAATTGTTTTGTCAATTGCTCAGCGGGCTTGGTTTGTGTTGAACCAACAATACCATTGGCACGTGGTCCAGCTCTCTGTCTAGTTTTATCTAGTATCGAATGTGGCGCATCTGGAAAGATGTTGTATAATAAACCAGATTGACAATAGATG
>JASDQU010736547.1:578328-592494 GCA_032191745.1 Picea mariana
CTAAACTCCTACACGCTGTTTCTCTCTCTACAACTAGCGTTCACACGTGGGCTGTGAGAGGATAGGGCACGGGTACACACGTTCAAGCCTTATGTAGGCCACGTGTACCTTTGTGTGTCCAAAAAAATATAGTCAAGCAAAATTCAGGGAAAGCTGGTATGGAAAACAAGACTCCCTGCTAGCTCAGACCATACAGAAATGAAAAGAAAATATAGGCAAAGAAAAACAAAGAAAACCTAGTCTTTAAACTACCCAAAACTTAAATAAATCCAGGAACCCTAAAGAGTATTCTCCCCAGTATGGTCACCAATTCTGTTGTTGGGAAAAACACCATATGGACTAGCAAAATAGAGTTCAGACTTTGCATGCATATTTGACCAAATAGAAACTAATTTTTTAACTACATCCCAAGATTTAAGTCCCCTTTTCTAAGTAAATGCGTGGAAAGGACCACCTACCTTATTACCGGTGTTCAATGTCGATCCTCTGTTGTACTTGATGGCCGAAATACATTACCAATCTTTACTGATGTGCCGAACGATTGAGCCCAAGGATCAGGAACTAGAAGGTGTCATCTGCAAAATAAAAAATGTCTCACCGAGGAGGGAATACCCATGCTTGGTATAAAATACAACCATGGCTACCAATCAAATACACTATATATCCATGTCAAATAACTATAAAGAGTAGCCGCGAATAATACACAGAGGAGCTACATCTCAGAATCAAAAAGATATACATATAGAGTATCCATCTTCCAGAAGTTGATTCGGCCTGATGGATGGACTTCAGAGCTCGATCAATAACTTCAAAATATTCCAAAACTTGGATAGGAGTGTAATATGAGTGTACGACTGCACTACCCAGAGGTCTTCAATGGCTCATCGGTCATGGACTTGATAATCTTGATGATTGGACTAAAGGCTTCAGTGATTTCGAACAAGGACTTGATTGGACGTTCAGGATGGCCGGGTATGTGGACAAGAGACATATTGCAGAGGGGTCGACTCAGGCTTAGTGACAAACTTCACATGGACAATAACACGACAAGTGATGAGACTCAGGCAACATATATGTTAATCATAAGTCTATGAAGCAGGAGGCAACGCAAACTCTCCATATGTTTGGAAGAATAACCAAATGGTGGAGGAAACAACTCTATATAGCGAGAAAATATTCCTAAGGTCGTACTACATCCCATAGTCTGATGAACAAACAGACAGATGTGCTTTATCCAAGGGTGACTCATTATGCTGCCAATAAAGAAAATACCTTTCCCTTCCTCTTTTTGGCCTATATTTGATTTTTTTTTTCTTTTCGATAATCTTGGAAAAATAATAAAGGAATATTACGTTACAATGGAGGAATGAGTATTGCAAACATACAAGCTCAAGGAACAAGGACAAGACTGATGCTTTGGTAAAATGATATTTGGGGAAAATCCTCTGGTGGCCAAATTTGTTAAGACGCAGAAGCAAACTGTCACAAGGCTAGTGGATAAGGTATGCAAATGCAGTTGATAGAATACACAATGGTAACATCCTTCGATGTAAGTTTAATGAGCCCAGAGAAGGTAAGCTTGGTGTTTTTTCATATTTAGAGAGTCTAAAAAAGCATAAAAGGAGACTCTGTTAGGGTACCTTTTTCGAAGATAGTCTAGTCGGTTCGAAAAAGGGATAAACTAGCACTGATTAGACATCGATTCAAAACCATTTTAATGAGTGTGACAAGGACAATATCACTCGGCTATTTTTTCACTTTTAAGGAGTCTGAAAAAAGATTAACTATGGACTCTGTCAGGAATATTCTTCTCGACCAATTTAATGAGTGTGAAAGAATCAAGTCACTCGACGATCTTTTCAATTTTAGGGAGTCTGAAAAGAGCTTAACTATGGACTTTGTGGGGGTTTCTTTTTCGTAATTTTAGTCCCTCAGGCCCGAAAAAGGGATAAAATTATACCTGAGAGTACTCTTCTAAAGAACGAAAATTTGATAGAGTATACCTTTGTTCGTACAGTTGACCATACGGACCAAAAAAGGGGTAAACTACCGCCGGACAGACGTGACTTCAAATTTCAGTTTAACGAGCGTGAAGGGCCACAAGATCGCTCGACAATCTTTTAATTTTTAGAGGGTCTGAAAAGGGCTTAAAAGGAGACCCGTTTAAGGAACGTTCTTCTAGACCAATTTAACGAGTGTGAAGAAACAAGGTCACTCGGAAATCTTTTTATATTTAAGGAGTATGAAAAGGGCTTAAAGAAGACTCCATAATGGTTACTTTTCTCAGTTGATCCGGACGAGATCGAAAAACATAAATGCAGTCTCACCGGATGTTGCTTTCGAATCTCAAAGCGAGCTTGAAAAGCAACAAAGTTAGCTCATGATAGACTCTTTTTGGGTCGATGCCTGGCATCTCCTCAGGGGAGCTGTATGCTCTGACGAAAACATTGTCTATGATGCCAGGGGTTCTGGAGATATTGATAGGTATCGTTTCAGCAATGGTTTCCATATTACCCTCAACATAGATCTTGTGTGTAGCTAACTGATTTATAGGACACGGTTGATCTCCCGTTATGGTAATGGTGAATTATCCTGCTTCAATTAGGCTTAACTCTGGGAGAAAATATGATCTGTGATGAAGATATTCCCAAGGTTTGTCCAGAATAGTCATTGCTTTGATTACTGCTTCATCAGAGGGCAAGACTAAGTCTAACGAATCAATGTTAGCGAGAGAACCCTAATCCCAAATAGGCTCTAGAAGTGGATCTAACTCTTGTGCAGGAGTCAGATCAGGGTTAGCTGAAGCTTGCTGGACTAAAGAGTACCCTACCTCAGTAGCAGACAAGGGCATGGACATGCCTAGGTGCCCTGTCTCATCCATTGTGGCTGATGGGGAAGGAAGAATCCAAGGATCCTCAAAGTAAGTCATGCGTAATGACGAAACTTGAAAAATCTCAACCTTATGGTGATTAGATATAAATTTGATATCGTCGTGAGGAGGTGGGTAATCGAAGGTACCCATCAAGGACGGGCACAAGCCAACCCCTACGTTAATGACACCTGGTTGAGGATTATCAATCATCGAGACCGTGGATGCCCCAAAAGATGGGTCAGGTCTGGAGAAAGGCAGTTGATCGATGGTCACTATCCGACCCTCATGTGGAAACAACAAGACTGAGAAAACTGTAGCAACCATAGCTTGCAAGAATTTAAAGTCGAGGGGAGCATCGACTACCTCTACTTCAACACACACAGTTTTCCCTCCTAACTGCATAAGGAAAGAAGGAACGATGTTGTGTGGTCGGAATGAATGACTCTCGAAAACAGTGAGGAGAGTAGGTGATGGAGACTAAATGGGCTGGCCAATGGCCTTCCATCATGCTAACGATATAACGCATGTCGAGGCACCCTCGTCGACCACCATGCAGAAGATATTCTTAGTAAAAGTTTTCGTGGGATGAGCCACTACTATCTGAAACGCTACGTGGTAAGGGAGATGAGGTTTTAAATCGGTTGTATCTAACATGATGGTGCCCGGATTACAAGTCTTAGTAGAGCCCAAAGCGATTAACAAGGCTTTCCTCTGAGCAGGGCAGCTTTGGAGGACCTCTAAAGCAGACATGGCACAAGGGGTCATTGTTTCTCCCAACGTCTTCTCAATCCGTAGAGGAAGATATGGGAGATCAGCTTCTTTACCCTTCTCAGAAGCGCTTGGTTTACTATAGTCGTGCGCTCTAGTTGATATGAAAGCATCACCCCTAACCATGTATACATTCATGGATGAGGGATTGTTTGGAGGCGGGCAGGTTTCTTGGCTGCCCCCTTCTATGCTTATAGAGGCTTGAGTTAGATTTTTCCCATGTTGAAAGCGATTAGTCAACACTACCTGTTGTTGTTGTGTGACAAAATTTTGAGCCTCTACAAGTCAAGGACAAAAATGGGTCGGCTAGTCTTCCGTGCACAAGTTACATGGATACCTCGCCTTTCATTTTTCCGTGTTGTCCCTGCCAGCATTATCAGTGGATTTTTTATCCCTCTTACCCTTCTTTCATTATTTTTTCTTCCCTTCAGGCTGTTGGGTGGCCTTTTGGTTAGTTGACTGCACAGTGTGTACTTCTGACGTTTGGGTAGGGGGAGCAGCCAAAGCATTAGTTTGGCTGGCCATTGTGTGTTGTATGGATAACTGTTGCAACTATTTTGTCAATTGCTCAAAAGGCTTGGTTTGTGCTGAACCAACAATACCATCGGCATGTGGTCCAGCTCTCTGTCTAGTTGTATCCAGTATCGAACGTGGTGCATCTGGCAAGATGTTGTATAATAAACCAGACTGAGAATAGATGAGCTCAAACTGTTGAGCCCTCATGATGGCATCTTCATCAGAGAAAAATCTGTATGTCACTATGTCTTTGGATAACTGCGGGACCAAAGACTTAAAGAACCACTCAAGAAGGAATGTTGGTGGGAATGGTACCTTGATTAAACTCTTCCAGTGTTTCCACTCTTGAATATGATCAGAGATATGGTCCGCTATTGTCTATTCGAAATTGGCGAGTAGCTCTGTGCCAGCATCATATCTCACAGGTAACTGGAAATGGTTAAGGAAGGCTATCGCCAGTTCTCCAAAAGAAGAGTATCTTGAGCGATCGATCTCAATGTACCATTATGCGCCACTCCCAATAAGAGTACGTTGAAACAATCGCAACTATACAGAGTCATCTTTCAATGAGTTAGATGAGCACCAAAGATGAAAGGTAGTCACATGATCACCTGGATCTTCACTAGGCTTGGCCTCGGACTTTCGAATGTCCGAAGACAACTTCATCGGCATAGGATGCCAACGTGGATCGTGACAAATAGGATCATTTAACAACCTTGTCAAATCTGGCAAGTGTAAATTCGCCAAGAATGGTAGTCTGGGTTGTTGTTGATAACCTGGGAAAAAGGGTACTGGAGTTTGACTGGCACAAGGTTGCTAGAAAACGTTTGGCTGCTGGCCTGGATTCTGATAGAATCCATGGCCCTAACTGGCGAAAGGATTTTTCATATGTGGAGACATCATCGACCGATTTCCTAAAAAGGACATAGAGTGTTGGGCATGCATTGTATTCGAAGGATTTTGGGAAGGATTACCCCATGCCGGTCCCATGGGGAGAGGCATAGTAGTCTGTCCGGGGTTCCATTGGCTACGGAAAGAATTACCCCAGAATGAAATTCCAGAGGAGAGTACGAATCCTTGTTCTAAGTACCAAGGTCCTGCTATGTGTGCCCCCTGTGCAAGAATAGTACCCTGTGCAGGAGTAGATTGTCGAAAAATGGGGTTGCCCCAGTCGGGAAAGTAGCTGATGAGAAAGTGTTGTTAGAAAACGTCTTGTTCCAAGAAAATGGTGTCGAACCTACCGACATATTGTGCGAAGGCGTTCCTTGACTCCCTTCTCCAAATAAACTAGTGTGTGTAGGTTGCCCAATGGACTGCTAATGCAGACCACCAAGCGAATGGGACGAAGGAGGGATATGACCTCGTATGTAAGGAAAAGTGTTTAAAGAGACAGGAGTGCCCCCAAGGTGACCTTGCAGAGGAGCGCTAGAGCTCCCTGCCCCCAAACCCAAAGTCTGTAAAGTGGATTAGGTTAGTACAAGACTCTAGAGATATACTAGGGAGAATACTCTTTAGGGTTCCTGGATTTATTTAAGTTTTTTGGGTAGTTTAAAGACTAGGTTTTCTGTTTTTTCTTTTCTTGTCTTTTCTTTTTCTGTAATTTCTGAGCTAGTAGGGAGTCTAGTTTTCCATACCTGCTTTCCCTGACTTTTGCTTGACTCTATTTTTCGGGACACACAGAGGTACACGTGGCCTACATAAGGCTTGAACATGTGTACCCGTGCCCTATCCTCTGACAGTCTGTGTGTGAACGCTAGCTGTAGAGATAGCAGTAGTGTGTAGGAGTTCAGAGAACCTTAGAGGAAATCCTCTTTTGTCGAATACCCACTACCTAAATCGGATTTTTTTTTTTCCTGGTCTTGTGCCAAATTAGAATCCCTAAACATCCATGGAGGACCAGCGTAAGCAGGCTCTTTCTCTCTCCTTCTCCGTTCCCATGTGGTCGTGGGTCATGATCATGGTTCAATTTGAGCGCAGTACCTATTTATATTTCACGCCTCGTCGATACAGTAATGTCTAAACGTTCGAATCTGCAACCGTCGAACCCCGACAGGGCTAGCGACGGGCCAATGGGGATGAATCCCTACAGGGTCAGAAAATGGCCAATAAGAAACAAATCCCAATAGGGCCATAGAACAGCCAATGAGAAATGACCCCATTGCACGGTTAAGTGGAATACAGGTGGCAAAGAGGGAAACATGACACGATGTTTGACATGAAAGGAGGGACCCCACTTCACACTATTCTGGACACCCCCCCCATTAAAGGCAGAATGGCAAGGGGGGTCCAGAATCCACCTAAGCACCGTTGATTATGACGAATTAATCTCGACCGTTTGGGAGTTGCACATCTAATTCCAGACCCCCCCCCCCTCCTACCGCTAAAGGCAGAATAGTAAGGGGGCTCCGAAATGGAACCTCCACCATAGATCTAGATGGGTGGACTCTGGCCATCCAGATCTGCTCAATGCTTATCCTAAAGCATATTCACATCCTGGCTTAAGCTGACATCTCATATCCACATCTAACGGTCATTGCAGACCTTAAGGTCCTCCGAAAGAATCTCGTCCATTCATCGAGGTTTATCATCACAAGAATATGGACTCTCGATCGGGGGACTCCCGAATCCTCGATCCGCGATTTCTCATTGTGGTTAATCTCTCGACATGTGGCCTTCACCAATCCAATGGCTCAGACCTACTCCAATGTTTTCACCATGGGGAATCCTGAACTCTTGTTATAGGAATCTCAATTCCACGATCCCCGATGAGCCAATTCACTGATATGGTTCTTTACGTGTTAGCCCTTCTGGCTAAACTCCTGGCCCACGTGACTACTATCTAACAAGGCCGCAGCCTTATCTCCTGTCAGGTTTTCGGACTTTCCAATGGTGGAATGTAATCGTCCTCAAGATTCGCGATCCGCCGAATCTCGATATGCCGATATAATGACAACTAGCCCTACAATGGGCTCTTTTCACTCTGTCAGGATTCTGGACTTTGCAATTTCGATGTGTATGGAATTCTTGTCCATGGGATTCCTGATTACCCGATGGATGACTTTCCTTTAGGGACTTTTCCCAAATGTTCCGATTGCCACCACGGATCCTCCCATGATGGACAGCTTCTACTGCTTCCAGGATTTTCACTAGGAAAATTCCTGACCTCATGTCATCGTGACTCCCGATTTCACGAAGGTCGATATCCCGATGGCCATGCCTCTCATTGGGATTTTCAACCTCCTATTCATGAGGGATTAACCGTCATGCATCTCTTAAAAGATACAACGACTGTTGGGTTTTTCTGGCTAAGGTCTAACGGCTCATATCTGTCCCACCTTGTGCACTCTCCCACTACTTCATGGATGTGGAAAAATCAACAGTCCAAATGTTCTCATGGGCTGTGGGGGTCTACGATTCTGATTTCCTCACTATTCACGAAGATAGAGGAAAAGGGACAAGGTATGTAATGCCCTCGTTTCTTTTGTCAATCAAATGGTCATGAATGACCATGGGTCTTCTGACGGAATCTCATCCGTCGATCGATACTTATCCCTATGATGCTACTTCAGGATTTTAAGAGGATCATTCCTCCTCATACAGGGTTGTTAAGACTTGCACAGCCAAGTCCTTTTTCCAGGTTCTTGGTAACCCTTTCCAAAGAGGGAATCTCTGTGAAGAGATCTATTCCAAGGCTTCCCTAGAGGAAGATAAGGGTAAACAACTTCTTGAGAATGGGTTGGAAGCCTGACTTGGTTCAACTTATGCATAATTAAATTCATTTATCAGCATAAGTCATGTGTGGTTTTTCTGTTATAAGCATATACAACTACTAGTACTGATCAAAATACTACTCCGACATTCTTAAAATGAAAACATTCACAGTTCTGCAGCTTATGAGCATAATCATCAAAATACATATATTTCAAAGTGCCAGAGGCAAAACACTTCTCAGAAATAACACCAGGGTTAAGCAACTGTTGAGAGGGGTGCTCGTTTCCACCCAACCATAATCTTAGCGACTCCCAACGGATTTACCACTAGCCACCCTCGAGCTGAGACCACGATGCTGGGAGACTGCGTCTCTATTTGCCAATGACCAAGAGTGAAGGTTTCAATCCTTCCTCTCTGCTATCACTCACTCTTCATAATGTCAGCGTTCTCCCCTCGTGTTTTCACCCTCAATCACTTCTACCCCACGCCTTATCCTCTTGCGAGGTTGCGTGTGGTGTGATTACCCTCACGTCAATAAGGTCTGACCACTCTACGGATGGGAGGTTCTACCTACCAGCCTGTGAGACATTTAATTCAGGGCCAGGGAGTCACTTTTGGTTCTCCAGGCGAGTGGATTCCAAGTACGGTATTAATTCTCAGTGGAAGTTAATGCCACCTTTCCAGGTGCCTTCCACCGCCATCGTGGTCTCTTTTTTTGCACATCCCCTCTCAACAATTCTGAAATAAATTAAAAATGTTATTCACATTCATTGACCTTTTCCTCAAGGTCCATTTACATCACATATTCATATTTATGAGTTTTCCATAGTTCTTGGCCAGTCCAGTTATATTTACAAGATTGGGGAAACAGGGTGTTACAATTCCCTCCCCCTTAAAAGGAACATCGTCCTCAATGTTATTATCTACTAACATGAATGGTATGTACATAAGTAAACAAAATTGGATATGTTTGTCTCATGGCATCCTCCATTTCCCATGTAGCCTCATCTGGGCCAAAATTTTTCCACTGCACCTTGACCTGTGCAATGGTTCTGCTCCAGAGCAGGGTTTCCTTTCTGTCCAGTATGCATTGGGGTTCTGGTAGAAATTCTCCCTCCAGTTCCACCTGGATCATAGGCCAGTCAATTATATGATTAGCCTCATGTACATATTTCTTCAATAATGAAACATGGAAAACATTATGTGCTTTTATTGTGGGAGGAAGTGCTAGCCGATAGGCTACAGGTCCCAATCTATATAGAACCTCAAAGGGTCCACAATATCGAGGTTCCAACCTGGCACAAGCTCCCATTATCAGGGAACTCCTTCTGAGCTTAATTCTGAGATATACATGGTCTCCAATTTTGAACTCTCTTGGAGTTCTCTTTTGATCATCATAACTTTTCTGTCGGCTCTGAGCGACCTTCAAATTTTGTTTTATCTGAGCTACTTGTTGTTACATTTATTTCAACTTGTCAGGTCCAAAAGAAATCCTATTTACAGGATTACTCCAGATGACTGGAGTATTACATGGTCTACCATAGAGGACCTCAAAGGGACTCATCTTTAAGGATGCTTGGTAGCCGTTGTTGTAAGCGAATTCTACCAATGGCAGGTAGTCTTCCCATTTTCTGGGTTGATGCATTACATGCATCCTTAACATATCCTCTAATATTTGATTCACTCTTTCTGTCTGTCTGTCGGTTTGAGGGTGATAGGCAGTGTTGAACAACAATTTGGTCTCCAAACCAGCCATCAGTGATTTCCCAAAATTGGAAGTAAATTTTGTGTCTCTGTGAGATATTATCTCTCTCGGCATACCTTGTAGTCGGAATATCTCTTTCATGAATATCTGGGCGATATCTATCACCTTGCAGATTGATTTGACGGGGATGAAATGAGCGGACTTGCTCAGTTTATCCACCACCACCATAATGGCATCATTCTGTTTGGTTGAAGTTGGTAATCCAGTGATAAAATCCATGGAGATGGTTTCCCATTTCCATTATGGGATGGGAAAAGGGTGTAATATTCCTGCTGGGTGCCGATGTTCTTCTTTAACCTGTTGGCATTCTATGCATTGGGACAAATATTTGGCTATGTCTTTCTTCAATCCTGGCCAATAAAATTGTTTCCGGGTGGCAGTGATCATTTTCTGGTATCCTGGGTCACCAGTGTATGGCCTTTTATTTAGTTCATCCATAATGAACCGCTTCAAGTTGTCACAGTTTGGAATGTACAGTCTATCTTTGTAAGTGAGCAGACCTCCTTCGGTCATATGGTAGCCTTCATATTTTTCTCCAGTGGGTTCTTGCTGTAGGTATAGGGTCACAGTCTGAACTAAGGAATCTGTTTCTTGTGCATTTCTGACTCTGTTCCTGACATCTGTATCATAGGTACTCACTGCTACTAGGTGAATCATTTTCATGCTTCTGCTACGGGCATTGGCCACCCTATTTTCTTTCCCTTTAATGTGTTTGATTTCAAAATCAAATTCGCTAAGGAGGGCCATCCATCTATCTTGTATAGCATTGAGCTTTGGTTGGTCAAACAAATATCACAATCCATAGTGATCTGTCATAAGTACAAATTTTCTTCCCAAGAGGTAATGCCTCCACATTTTCAAGGCATGCACTATGGCAGCCAATTCTAGATCATGAGTCACATAGTTGACCTCATGTTTGTTCAATTTTCAGGATTCATAGCAGATTACCTTTCCTTCCTGCTTAAGGAATCCTCTGAGCTTCTGGGTTAGCGATTTTCAACATGGGTGCATGGGTTAGTAGATGTTTCAAGGTTTGAAATCTTTCTTCACATTGCTGTGTACATAAGAATTTTGTCCCCTTCTTCTGGAGGGCAGTGATTGGACAACCAATCTTGGAGAATCCCTTTATAAATCTCCTATAGTATCCCACCAATCCCATAAAGGATCTGATGTCTGAGACATCCTTTAGGGTAGGCCATTCCATGATAGATCTGATCTTGTCAGGATCTACTGCTACCCCTTCCTTGGACAGAACATGTACCAAGAAATGTATTTTCTTCTGAAAGAAGTCACATTTGCTGAATTTAGCATAGAGATGATGCTCTCTTAGCACTTGCAGCACCAGTCTAAGATGCTCTTCATGTTCTTCTCTATTCTTAGAGTAGATCAATATGTCATCAATAAAAACTAGTACAAATTTATCTAAAAATTTACTGAGTACATTGTTCATTAAGAACATGAAAGTGGCAGGGGCATTGGTTAACCCAAATGGTACTACCACAAACTCATAGTGACCATACCGTGTCCGAAAAGTGGTTTTATGGATGTCTTCACCCTTGATTCAAACTTGATGGTATCCCAACCTCAAGTCAATCTTTGAGAAAATAGATGCTCCTCCCAACTGATCGAATAGATCATCGATCCTGGGCAAGGGGTACTTGTTCTTTATGGTTACTTTATTAATTTTTCTATAATCTATACACAGTCTAAGGGTGCCATCCTTCTTTTTCACAAACACGACTGGTTCTCCCCATGGGGACACGCTGGGTCGAATATAACCCTTATCCATCATTTCTTTCAGTTGCAATTTGAGTTCCACTAACTCAGGTGTGCTCATCCGGTAGGGTGTCCTAGACACCGGCACCACTCCTGGTGCGAGCTCTATAGAGAAGTCTATGTCTCTTCTCAGAGGTAGACCCAGTACCTCTTCTGGAAACACATCTCTGTATTCTTTTAGGATAGGGTGTTCATCAGGGCTTGGTTTAGCACCTTCATTTGTTTTCAACACCTATATTGCATATAGGGGACATCCCTTTCGGCAATACTTTCTCATTTGCAGGGATGATATTTGTCTCACCGAGACTAGTTTTCAGATCCCTTGAAGGGTTATCCTTTTTCCTTCTTTGCTCACACATTCTAAGGTTTTATGGTAACAGTCCAATTTGGCTTTATGGGCGGACAACCAGTCCATACCAATCAACAGATCATATGATCCCATGGGTAATACGTTAAGGGTTGCTTGGGTGGGGAATTCCCCCAACATTAACTGGCAGGCTGGTATGACCTCTACCACCTTTCTTTTGTTTCCAGTGGCTAGCTGTACCAACCATGGATTAGTTTTTTTTCATGGCTGTAGCTTACACTTATCAACAAATTTAGGGGCTATATAACTCAAATTTGAACCAGGGTCAATCAAAACAGACACCAAATGGTTGAAAATCATACCTTCTATTTCGACCACTAAAGCTTGGTGGTCAGCTTGGTTATTATCCAAGGCTGCATAAATCTGTGGCACACTCCTTGCCATATCATTGACTGTGGTCGCTTCCTGAAGGTTATAAACTTTCTAATTGTTCTGTTGTCGGTGTGGACAGTCTCTCAGGAGATGCTCTTCTCCACAACCCCAGCATTTCATAGGTTCTTTCTTTGGGTTATTAGTCTTTACTGGTATAGGTCCAGAAGTTTTATTTCCATCTGATGATGGAAAGTTCTACTGGAGTACACTCCGGGTTGGAAATTTCATTCTGGGGTTCTTCTTGTAGCTCTTAAATCCTGAGGATTTGATCCCCTTTTTCTAAAATCTCGAACCACTCTTCTATCTCCAGTCTCAACGAGACTCTTCCCGATGTCCATATTGTTCATGACAATATGTTGCCTTTCGAATAGTGTCTTCTAAGGTATTTGACTCGTCGAATTCAATTCGGTTCCAGTATTCCTTGGGTAGCCCACTGATGAAGCATTGCGCCTTCGCCTTCTCTGCTTTGATGTAGGGTACATATCTCAATAAGTCAAGGAATTTGTTGACATATTCTTCTATAGTGAGTTGCCCCAGTTTCAGTTCATAAAACTCTTTAACCTTTTCGTCGAAATATCTTTTTGACAAATACTTCTTCCGGAAGTACTTTTCAAAATATTTCCAAGACAGGTCCTCCTCGCGGACCCCTTTCATATTCTTAAGGTCTTCCCACCAGATGGAAGTCTTTCTGTTTAGATTGAAAGTGGCCACTTGGGCCTTCAGATTCTCTGAAAAATCATGCACTCTGAAATATTTATTCAGTCCAAGTAGCCAGGCCTCGACCTCCTCTCCCTTCCTTATCTCACTATCGAAGGAGGGAGGTTTTTCCTTTCTCAATTCCTCAAATTTATGACTCTTGGAAGTCTTTTGCTTCTTCTATTTTCTTCGAGAATAGGAACTAGTCCTGCTGCTGGAAGAGCCTTCTGAATTGCCAGCTTCCTTCTCAGTGGAAGCGTCTGGAACTGGTCCTTTACCTCTGGGGTGGACCTTTATTGAAGTGATTCTCTCAGTATGGCCACTGACACTACCATGTTTATGCACTTCAGGTTCATGCTACATTTGTCACTGTAGGTTGGATAAGCTCTGCAGTAATACTGCATTAATTTCAGTTTTCTTTTCTTGTTCTTTCATCATCCTTTCATTGTCAGCCTTGCAGCTTTGCAATTCAACCATGAGACTCCTCACAGTATCAGCTAGATCTTAAGGGGTTCCTATTTCTCTTCTCTCGTCAGATTCTTCGTTTCAGTTCTGGGAGCCTTCTCCCACCTCTTGGTGAGTCACCATTTTCTGCGTCTGTGAATTCCCATGGCTAATCGTCCGCTTAGGTGAAAAGACAAACGCTAATTGTTAGTTAAGTGTTAGATATATTTTCATAATCTGTGCATAATTTATAATTCTTTCACATGCATACACAGTCGGGTTCTCATTTCCAAGTTTTCAATCCTGGACAAGAGAGTTACGTTAGGGGGTTGCTCTTCATAGGAGTACTTCAAACGGAGCTTATGCACAACTCGTTCACGAGCCCAATTAGGCCGAGTGTTGTAACCATGCTCTGATACCACTTTGTCACATACCCACTACCTAAATTGGATATTTTTTTTTTTCTGGTCTTCTGCCGAATCAGAAGCCCTAAACATCCATGGAGGACTAGCGTAAGCTGTCTCTTTCTCTCTCCTTCTCTGTTCGCATGTGTTCGCGGGTCATGATCACGGTTCAATTTGAGCACAGTACCTATTTGTATTTCGTGCCTCGTCGATACAGTAATGTCTAAACATTCGACTCTGCAACCGTTGAACCCTGACAGGGATAGCGACAGGCTAATGGGGATGAATCCCTACAGGGTCAGCAAATAGCCAATGAGAAACAAATCCCAACAGGGCCATAGAAAAACCAATGAGAAATGGCCCCATTTCACAGTTAAGTGGAATATAGGTAGCAGAGAGGGAAACACGACACAGTGGTCGACATGACAGGAGGGACCCCACTTCACATGCCACACTATTTCGGACACCCCCCCCC
>JASDQU010736547.1:653354-667584 GCA_032191745.1 Picea mariana
CCAATATTAGGGCTTAACATTATTATCTAGCAAATGAAGGGATAAAACCTACAACACAGCCATTGTAACTTCCTCTTCTCTCTCTTACATTATACTCACTCAGAATTAAATATTCTCCAATGATACATAGCCACAATACATTTCCCTCATAAAAGAGGGTTTCCTTTTAGGGAAACAAACCCTAACTTAACTTATACCGTCATATTTATGACTTTATAATGAATGGTCTAGATTTACAATGAAATTACAATATACATTTACAAGGCAATTTTCCTTTACGGGGCTTCGTCCATGAAAATTATCGGGGAACATTGTCCCCYGAACCCCCGTTGGGGGCCTGCTTTGCCTCAGACCCTGTAGAGGGGGTAACCCCCCTCTAAATTCCCCCGCGTGGAGGAGTGTACATTCTTATAGGGTGTAAATTATTCATGGGGTATAAACATGGCTAAAAACAAAGAACTTTGAATCGAGAAGATAATCAGGCTCTGCAACCAACAATATCCCACTTGGAGACTGATATCAACAACTCCACCATTGTTGTATATGTTGGACTATGATCCTTATTGGACCTAGAAAATTTCTCATCTGCACCTTCATGCTTGAAGACTAACTGAAACTATAAAGGAACTAAATTTTTCCTTGGTTACTCCCTTAGTTAACATGTCTGTAGGATTCTGGCTAGTGTGTATCTTTTCTAGCTTCAAATGTCCATCTTCCAAAATAGATCATATGAAATGGTACTTGTGTTGTATATGCTTTGTCTTCAAATGGAAGGCTGAGTTATTTGCAATATGAATGACACTCTCACTATCACAATATAACTTGCTATTCTCTTGCTTCTTTCCCAATTCCTCCATAAACCTCTGTAACCAAATCATCTCTTTACTAGCCTCTGTAGCAGCAACATATTCTAACTCTGTTGTTGAAAGTGAAACAACCTTTTGCAGTTTCAAAATCCAACTTATTGTTGTTCCACCCATAGTAAAAATATACCTTGTGGTGCTCCTCTTGCTATCTTTATCACCTACCATATCGGAATCAACATATACCTATAGAAAAATGTTTGAACCTCCAAAACATAATGCATTACTATAAGTACCTCTCAAATACCTAATAATCTACTTTACTAACTCCCAATGTTCCTTACCTAGATTGTTCATATACCTACTTACAAGTCCCATTACATGTGCAATATCTAGTCTTGTGCAAACCATCACATACATCAAGTTGCCAATTGTTGATGAATAAGGGACCTTGGACATGTATTCTATCTCCTCTTGTGTCTTGGGACACATTTCCTTAGTTAATTTGAAATGGATGGTACAAGGTGTACTAATTGGTTTTTCATTCTACATTATAAACCTCTCCAACACCTTCTCTATGTACTCAGCCTGAGACAATGTCAATTTGCAATTTTTCTTATCTTTTGTTATTCTCATACCATGTATTTTCTTTGCAACACCCAAATCCTTCATTACAAATTATTTATATAATTTCTTCTTGAGCACATTTATATATTACATATTAGACCCTGCAACAAGCATGTCATCTACATACAATAGAAATATAATAGAGCTTCCATTTTCTATCATTTTAAAATAAACACAGTGATCATAATGGCATCTACTATAACCTTGTTCTGTCATAAACCTATCAAACTTCAAATACCGCTTCCTTGGAGCTTTCTTTAGGCCATAAAATATTTTCTTCAACCTACATACCAAATTTTCCTTTCCTTTGACCTCATACCCCTGTGGCTACTACATATAAATATCTTCCTCAAAATCCCCATGGACAAAAGTTGTTTTTACATCTAATTGTTCAAGATGAAAATCTTCTACTGCCACAAGACTTAAAATATTCCTAATTGAATTCATTTTAACAACAGGAGAAAATATCTCATCAAAATATATACCTTTCCTTTCTGCAAACCCATTTACAACAAGTCTAGCCTTATACCATTTTTCCCCTTCAACTTGTAAACCCATTTATTCTATAATGCTCTTTTTTTTGTAGGCAACTGAACCAAGTCCCAAGTCTAGTTATTTACCAAGTAATCCATTTCCTCTTTCATTATTTGTTCCCACTTCTTTTTGTAGATTTTAACCTTGTACAATATTTACTGCAAACATATTTTTAGTAAAAGAAAATAAAAGATATAAAGGGAAATACAAACATTACACAAAGATTTTTCCTGTGGAATCCCAAACCAAGAAAACCAACATATTTTATATGCATTCATGGTGATACATTGTTTACAATACAATATACATATAGGAGCTAACGGAATCCAAAATCACAACCTAATGGCATGGATTATTCAATAGCCATAATTCCTTAACCGGAAATAGAAAACCATTGGCAAAAAACCATGTGCCAAAAAATAGTCCAACAATCGAAACAAAAATCCAGGAAACTCGAAAAACAAGGAAAAAATGAGACATGTTTCCCGAGGAAAAAACAATTCTTAGGGGCATTGCCCCCCAACCCCCAGGCGGGGGGATTTCGCCTCCCTCAACCCCCCTGGTGTAACGCAGACACTACTTCGTGCAAAGAATATAACACATACCCAACCTTTTTTGGTGTCTACCTACATTGCCTCTTCATAACATTTTGGTTCACTAGAATCAGTCAACAATAAATAATACAATGAAGGAGAGTATCGTTCAGCGGATCTACTTAACCTGGTAGATATTTTAACAACACTTGCAAGAGTTTGAGGTACCTGTTGATTTTGTTGTTGTACATTATGATTTTGTGGCTCCTTTAGAATTCATTTTTCACTGATCTCATCAAGCACTGTGTATTCTAGTTTTTCTTTTTCCCGTTTCTTTCCCTGCAATTAATCTTTGTACATGATCTTCTCATTGAATATGATATCTCTAGTCCTAATGATTTTTTGATTTTCATAATCCCATAAGTGATAACCAAAATCATTAACACCATATCCAATAAAGGTACACTTCTTGGATTTTTCCTCAAGCTTTGTTCTATTTTCTTTATCAATATGGACAAATGATTCAAAACCGAAAGTCTTCAAAAAGGAATAGTTTAAGTTTTTACCTTTCCATCCCTCCTCTAGAATTGTACCATCCAAATAGATTGAAGGTCCTCTTTTTATTAAGTAAACAACAGTATCTACAACATATGCCGAGAAATGTAAGGGAAAACTAACAAACAATCTCATACTCCTTGCATGCTCCATGATTGTCTTGTTCATCCTTTCTGACACACCATTTTCTTATGGTGTTCCTGGAACTGTCTTTTCTCTATGAATCCCATGGTATGAATAGTAATCATCAAACTCCTTGCTGCAATATTCACCTCCATTGTATGATCTGGGACACTTCAACCTTTTTCCTATCTCATTCTCAACCAAAGCTTTCAATTTCTTAAAAGTATCAAAAACATCAGATTTTTGTCGAATGCAATAACTGAAGTTTTTCTAGTTGCATCATCAATAAAAGTAACATAATAATGAGATCCGCCAAGAAATGATACCTGAGTTGGTCCCCATACATCTATATGCACAAGCTGTAACCTTTCACTCTTTTTTTCTTTTCCGACTCTGAGAAATATGACTCTCTTATGTCTTCCATAAACAAAATGATCACAAAAATCCAAATCAATTTGTTTAAGATCTAGCAACAAATTTCTTTTGTGAAGTATTTACATCCCATTCTCACTCATGTGTCAAAGCCTATGATGTCATAGTGTTGTATCCACTCATGTATAAGTTAAAGAGATAGAAGAGTCAGTATTACCAGTACATATATACAATGTGCATACCTTCTCTCTGTTTGTTATCACCAACGATCCTTTCGTGACCTTCCACACCTTATCTGTAAATATGGATATACAACCTTCACTTTCCAACTTCCCTATTGAAATTAGATTTTTACGTAGATCTGGAACATGACTTACCTCTTTCAGCAACCATTGATTTCCATTGATTTTCTTTATTTTTACCTTTCCCATTCCAAAACTTTTGCATGGTGCATCATCACCCAAATGAACCTATCCAAAATAACCTTGAATATAATATAGAAAATGTTTCATATGGGGTGTGACATGAAATGAAGCCCCTAAATATACTACCCAAGACTCAGAAATATTATCTATAGAAAGAATGAAAGAATCTTGTAACACATCACCTGTTACATTTGCTTCCTAATTTTTCTCCTGTTGTTCATCTCTTTGTTTCTTTGGAGCTCTATAGCCTTTCTTTAGATGTCCTTTCTTCCCACAATTCCAACACTCTATCTTTCCAAATATGGATTTGGATCTTCCCTTCCTTGAATTTGTGTGGTTCCTTGAGCCCTTTCCTCTATCCTTTTGTCTTCCCATGTTCTCCATGTTCAACACATTACCTGATGTCTCACCTGTGATTTTCCATCGCATTTCCTCACTAAGGATAACACCAACAACATCATCAAATTTTAAAGTATTTGAACCACAGACATAGTTACTTACAACCATGACCAAGCCGTTCCAAATTTCTGGCAATGAGCACAAGATTAGAAGATCCCTGACCTCATCATCAAATTCCACTTTTACAAAACTTAGTTGATTACTAATTGTATTAAATTCATTTAAATGATATGCAATAGACCCACCTTTTGACATCTTCATATTAAATAATCTCTTCATTAGAAATACCTTATTGGACGCCAAGGTTTTTTCATACAGTTTAGCCAATGCATCCATCAACTCCTTTGTTGTCTTTTCTTTCGAAATATTGAAATCCATCGGCGCTACCAGGCTCAGCCGTATCATTCCTAATGCATTTCTATCAAGAAATTCCCATTCTTCATCCTTCATGGTTGTCGGCGTCTTTTATATTCCACCCAATGGTAGGAATAGATCCTTCTGATATAAATGATCTTGCATCCGCATATTCCATAACTGGTATTTTTGGTTGTTAAATTTCTCAACCCTAAACTTTCCATCTTCCTGCATTGCTCCCACTCGAACCAGGAACTCTCTTTTCCTATGAGTTACCTTTTTCTCTGATACCTTTTTTTAGAAAAATAGGATCACGAAGCAATAAAATAAAACAAATGCAGAAATAAAACATAGAAGATACACAATACAATAGAGACACATATATATGTGGTTCACCTAGTGTGGGATATGTCCACTAGAGAAATTGTCAGGTCCTTGCTTTATTATTATTCAACAAATGAAAGGATACAACCTACAACACACCCATTGTAACTTCCTCTTCTTTCTCTCATAGTCTCCTCACTCATAATACAATATTTGCTAAAGATACATAGCCACAATACATTTCCCTCATAAAAGAGGGTTGCCTTCTAGGGAAAAAAACCCTAACATAACTTCTATCATCATATCTACGACCTTATAATGAACACTCCAGATTTACAATGAAATTACAATATACATTTACACGAAAATTTTTCCTTTGGGGGCTTCGCCTCGAACCCTCACCGGGGACCTGCTTTCCCATGGGCCCCACAGAGGGGCTAACCCCACTTTGCACTCCCCCATGTGGAGGAGTGTACATTCTTCTAGGGTGTAAAGTCTTCATGGAGTATAAACACACCTGAAAGAAAAGAACTCTGAATCAGGAAGATAATAAGGCTCCAAAACCTCCATACTACTCCAAGTCTTAACATACCTGCCACAACCAACATACCACACGATGGGTATTAACCATTATATGTCATATATTATATTTAAATTTAAGTTAAGTTTCATGTGGAGGGGGAAAGGGGTTGGTGGCTAACCCCTAGGCCTTGGTCTTCATTCTATAACACATGACCATGCCTTAATATCCATGGGGAGATAACAAGAAATTCATACATGAGTTTTTGTTTACAACGTATACTATATCTAGTATATAGTTAAAAATTATATACTATATATAACCATATATATTAAAACCACTCAATGAATATTCCATGGAAGGGACTCAAACCTGGAACCTGCGGGATGTAATCTGAGATTTTTAACCAACACACTAACACCCTCACATTTATTGAGATTCTCTCGAGATTTGGAATTAAGTTAGCACAAGTTTCATAATTTTGTTAAGAGGGGTTCCATATTTAATGGCGTGCAACTTGAGGGAATGGACACATGCATTCCAAATTGTGCACACATATTGAGGTGAATTAATTTTAATGCAGAGTGCATATATGTGTCTCGAAGTGTGCGTCGATTTTTCTAAGTTTATGTGTTTCATGGAAAAGTGTGCCATAGGGTTATTGTTCACACCTAGGCAAGTTTATACTCGCTAAATTGGTTTTTCCACATGGATCATGAATTTGAATTCTATTTTGCGATCATAGGTCATTTTTTAAATTATTATCTCTATTTTGTCATGTATGAGAGCCATAGTCTCGTTATATGTGTAAAAAGAGATTTTTCAGCCCCTGTCCAGAATTTTGCCAACTTTATACTCATTTTTCTCATAATTTCGCAAGGAATTCAATGGTAAACTCATTTTCTATTTTTCAGAAGTGGAATTAAAGAGAGTTCAATAAATTGGCTTTTTATAAGTCCATATTTTAATATAATTTGGTATTTTGAGATGATGAAGAACAATCATATAAAGGGACTTTGAAGATGAAGTGATGTATGTCAATTACATATGTAATTTGAGTTCTTTTATTTTCTATTGTATTATCTCATTTACACTTCAAGTTAATCGTCAATTTATGGTTTTATGGATAAGTAAGACATTCACATGATATTTTGCAAATATTCAAGTGATCTTCATTTATATTCCCGAATCCAGTCGGATGTTTAGTATATGCATATGAACTAATTGACATCTAAGGATTGAATTGGTATCAGAGTTTTATTAATATTTTGAATCAAGTTGGTATCATAACTCATTTAGTATTTTCATATCATTCATGGAACGATGATTATCTTCATAGGAGGAACAAATATGCATTACAAAGATTCTAGGTTATGACTTTGAAATTATTTATAGGAAAGGAAAACAAAATGTGGTAGAAAATGCACTTTCAAGGAAAAAAGAAGACATGGAGGGCTTACTATGTGCCATTTTCCTTCCACAATTTGATTTTGTGGAAGGAAAAAGGATAGAATAGAAGAAATACTAGAAGGTATGCAAGATCATTCAAAAACTACAAGAGGACACAAGTGCATTAGATAATTTGGTTTGGAAGAATGATTCACTATGGTATTAGGACCACCTATATTTATTTAAGTATTCCCAACTTGAACAAAAGGTCCATTAGGAATTGCAAGCTTCCCTATAGGAGGACATTTAGGGTTCCTGAAAACTTACCATAACATCAAGACAAAAAAAATTTGGGGAGGTATTCAAATGGATGTTCAAAATCTTGTGGTTGAATTTTTGGTTGTCCAAAATAATAAGGGAGATACAATTAAGACCCCGGGTCGCCTACAACCATTATCCAAACCAAGTCAACGTTGGGTAGGGATTTCAATGGATTTTATTATGGGTCTAACCAATTCTGAAGGAAATAATGTGATCATGATATTGGTGTATCAACCCACAAAGTATGTTCATTTTTATCTTTTTATAATCCTTTTAAAGAAAGTACAATAGCTACAAAATTCATGGAAACAATTTAGAAGCTACATGGAATACACAAGATTATTTTAAGTGATAGGGATCCAATTTTCAGTAGTAAATTTCAGACCGAATTATCTTCTTATTTGGGTACCAAATTATCTCACAAATCCTCTTACCATCCTCGATCCAATGGGAAAAATGAGAACGTGAATACATTTCTATAAGGGTGTCTTTATTTCTTTCCATCTAATAAACAAACACAATGGGTCAAGTGGTTGCACCCCTAAGTAAAAAGTTGGTGCAATACGTCTTTATGTACTTCATAAAAATTGTCCCTATTTATGGTACTTTATGGTATCATCCTCCGTACATCCCATCATCATTGAGTGGGAAAGAAAATTTTCAAGAAGTGGATAACCACATAGAGACCTATAACAGGTTCTCAAACAATTGAAGTACAACTTAGCTATAACATATAATATGATGAAACAAAAAATGATATCAACATCATAGTGAAAGGGAATTGGAAGTGGGGGATTGGGTTTTTTGAGGATGCAACCATACATAGATATGTCACTCTAGAAACAAAATAAGGACAATAAATTATAACTTATTTACTATGGTTGAGGTAAGGTGTTCCATAGAATTGGAAGTATGTCTTACAAATTTGAGTTTCCTCCGTCTTCATGGATATATCTAGTCTTCAAGGTTTCTTTCTTAAATAACTTCATCAGCGACAAGATCCTACTTTAGAATACTTTAAAAGATATTAATGAAGAAGATAAAACCATACTAGAATGAAAAACAGTTGTTCAAACAAGAGTCAAGCAATTGCAAAATTGAGCAACCAATAAGTACCTCATTAAGTGGAAGAAGCTACCAATAGAAGAAGTGACATGAGAAGATGAATTATTTATGTAGAAACATCCATGATTAATCAAGTGTTAAGGGAAACAATTGTTTGAAGAGTATGGAAATGCTAATCCATAGATATTGACTTATTACATTTATATTGTTATATTTTTGTTTTCCTTATTGGTTGGCTAGATCATTGTGTTGTAATTGTACCCTTTATCTCTTGTATGTACCAAGGAGATGTAGTTTTAGTGAGCATATCATATTGTGATTTTTTTATATTGTAAAAGGAGATTGCCCCCTAAAAAAGGCTTCCAATCCATTCCTCTCTGTCATTCTTAAGGCCTTGATTTACTTCTCTTTCTATTTTTATGTCATTTTTGTTTTTTAGTGCATAACAACTATCTTCCACCATGTGATCAGATATAGGCATTGTATAATATTTTGTAGAAACCACATACTTATGAATCCATTCCATGTAACCATTCAAGTACCATCCCACTCAAACATTGGAAAATGTTATGTGGTCAATCCATATGATTAACATCACTATTTCAAAAAAATTCTCTTAGATCCCAAAACTTAGTGCATCACCCTTGATCCATCATGGAATTGAATCAAAACAACACAATAATATTGACATTGAAAAAAAAATTGCACAAAATACCTTCCACTATGATGATTGATTTCTTCATTTATTGGGCACACCCAACATAATACAAATAAATTGTTAGCATAGTTGTTACCATAACTAGATATAACCACAAAGTGGGTTTTTCAACAATTTTTTATCAGCACAACATCAAGGACTCGATTTCAACCAACGATACATAACACCATAATTCCAAATCAAAATAGAAATAAACCCTGATTGGGCACACTCAACACAATACAAATAAACACTTAACACAATTGTTACTACAACTAGCTACAAACACAGTCTGGTTTTTTTCAACATTTTTTTCATAAACACAATTGTCTCAAGGACCAAAATTGAGCCAACAATACAAAACACCATAAATTCTAAATCGCAAGAATACAAATGATATATGATAGAAAGTGTACATCCTTTTCCTTCTTCTTGTCCTTTTTGTCTTCTCCTTCTCCTATAGATTCTTCTTATTTTCCCTCTCATTCTTTTTGGTCAAAGGAGAAATAAGATCATCCTTCTTTTATCACTTCTTCTACACTCTTTAAAACACATTGTTAGGATTCACCTTACCAATCATAGTTATCTTGGTATTCCCTACATTAGCTTTGATATCCTCCAGACATGCAATAACACATAATTAGATGGCCACCAACTTGACGCTCAATACAAGAATCCTAAAAAACAATAGTTCATCAAGATATATATACCCAATAGAGAAATACTTGAAACAAGAAAATACCCAGCATATACATACACCTAATACGCATAAATCATATACAACAAGTAATACTAAATGCATATATAATCATAGCAAGGCCTTGATAGACTTCTTAACCTTCATAGCACATGCCAACCTTTATCACAACTATGGGAGGCCCATCTTCCTTCTTATCACCACTTCCCTTCTTTTCCTCCTCCTCCTTCAAACATAGTCTTAAGATGCACCTTTCCAACACAACCAACTTGTTATTGCCTAAATCTACTTTGTCATCCTCCAAACCTACAACAAGAAAGAATCAAGCAACCTCCAACTTTAAGCTCAAAACAAAAAAAACCTAAAAACCAATAGTTCATTACTGTATATATAATACACAATAGAGAACTCCTCAAAACCAACGGATACCTAATTTATATAAACCCAATATACATAAATCCTATAAGCAAACAAATACACTGTGCATATGTAAACTTGTCATGTCCTTCATATACTTTTGGACCTTCCTAGCACAGCTTTCACAGTGCATGCCCACCTTTACCACAACTATGAGAGGCCCATATTCATCCTTATCATCGTTTCCCTTATTTTCTTCATTATTTTAATTGTTCTCTTTTGTCTTCCCTCCTACATAGACTACCATTGATTTCCCCAAATATCCTCAATTTCTTGAAATCCATTCAGTTAACAAACAAAGATTGCAAATCTAGATGCCTAGCAAGTGAAATTCATCAAAATCAAAGAAAATTTAGTAAATAGTACACCAGGAAATATTGCCTCACCCATTGTTAGCTATAATTCCTAATGCGGATCAAATGGAGTTTGAGAAGTCATAGATCCTACATTTCAATGGAAACTTTTCTGGTGATCCCATCATCATAGACATATATGTAAAATGAGAGATTGATACAAAATGCAATTCCAGGGCTCTACGAGTTGTTTGTAGTCCTTTAGTCTCTGTTTACAAGAAATTGAAAGGAAATGGATTTTGTGGATTTTTCCAACCATTTCTATTATGCAAGAAAGGTTCCAATGGAATTTTAACTGATTGCTAAACCTACAAACTCAACACAAAGATTACACTTCCAGGTTTTGAAGCCATAAAATATCAAGACACCAATGCTTGTAGATTCCAAGATTACTAGCAATATAAAACCACAACAAAAATCCATTGCATGGTGCATTTCAAATTAATAGCCTGCATTCACATCCACCAACATATTGTAATTTACTAAGACGTTTGAGACTAGGAGGCATTAAAATGAAAATTCATTCATTGTTATAGTTCGTCATTTGTATAAACCCTAACACTTTTGAAATTTTGTTTTTAGTGACTATCGAGACAAATTCAAACATCCAAAAAAATTATCATTAAACTCAATACCATCCAAAAAGCTTTAAACACGCCACCCACTAATCTCGACAATCTCTCTCTCTATATATATAATAATAATCTATTTTTAAGGTTACAACCAAGCCAAACACCAATTGATGTATGAGACCCCCTATGTGCAACGATTTGAATGCTAAAGTCGATGGAGGTGTACATACCCTACCACCCTATGTATTTGAACTTGTGACTTCCTAGAAGGAAACACATTATCTTAACCATTAAACCCACTTAGATTTAAAAATAGACCTAAAAACTTGTATTTTGTACTTTTATTTTTATTTTTTTAATAATAATAAAAAAAAATTTAAACCAACCACAATTCAAAAACATCTATTTAAAAATAATAATTGAATAACTAATTTTTTTAACTTTATGACCATCAAAGTTCAATTTTTTTACTTGTATGTATGGTTCAGATTAATATAAAAACAAAAACAATAGTCCCCCACCCATAGTGTGGACTTAACATAAAAAGAAAAGGTACGAAAAGTCATTATGAAAATTCGTTGCCGTAGTGAATCGATTAACACTTGGAAGGCTTCATGTTGAAATGTCTTTGTATGAATAAGGAGATGCCATTTTATCGGGACCCTTAAATCAATGAATCCTTGAACATAGACATGTCAAAACTATTTACCCACCTAATATTATTGGTAAATGTGAATTCTAACATGTTAACAAATAACATCAACTTTACCTTTTATGGACATGGATGTGATGGGATTTTGATTTGCATATTAACATAAAGGGGTAGAGGACAAATTAAAGATGTTACAGGACACTTGAATCAATAGTCTTTGCACACACGCATTTCCATTTTAATGCGGTGGAGGACAAATTAAAGATGTTACAGGACACTTAAATCATTAATCTTTAAACACACATTATCCATTTTRAGAGATTAAAACTAGTACTCACCCACCTTATATTGGTAATGTCTATCACATCAAATTAACAAATAGATCAATTTGCCTTTTTATGGATTTTGAAAGAGATCAAAGATTTTACTTTGCATCAAGTTGGCATAAAGTAAGTAGAGGAGACATTTTTTTATTCTTGTGAATACACCAAATTAACAAATAGTATCAATTTGTTTTAGATTGATGAAATTAATAACATCAATTTATTTGCTTTTTATAAATGATGAAATTAATAATATCAATTTGTATCAGGTTAGTAGAAAGGGCTTAGTAGAAAGGGCTGTTCATTTAGAATTTATTTTATATATATATATATATATATATATATATATATATATATATATATATATATGTTTAGCAAGAACAAGTAGTTTGTATTATAAAAGGGGTTGTAGGAGAGTTAAACCAGCCAAATGTTACAAAATTTCATGTTGTTTGGTAATGTTTGTTAAAATAGAGGGAATGTACATGTTCAATTGACTAATATCTCACAATATTTTTACAAAAAAGAGATTTTCCTGTCAAGTTTCACTCTGACATAAGAGAAGAGAAAAAATACATTTACAAATGATGACTTGATTAATGAAGTTTCATTTTCATATTAACTATTGCTAGAGTGTCATGTTGATTGCTAAGGATTGGGTGTCGGTTCAACAACTACAGAACCTCAAAAGAGGCATAACATCCTTCTGTTGGAACTGTTTCGAACAACATGGGATTTCCATGTCGGTTTCCATGGATTTCTTTGCGCAAGGATCTAATTTGATCAGTATGCTTGTTAACTTTTCTGAGAACTATTGTCAATTCCTTATCTCACTTTTCTTCCATGTCCTACATTTTTTGGTGTAGTTGGAAATGAGACTCCCGAAGTTCGGTAATCTCTTTTGGTTGTAACTTAATTTTTTCCTTCATTGCCTCCAATTCACAACTGGTACAATTGCAAATGGGTTGACTCCTATGCCACATGATACTGATAGAGGCCAAACAAAGGGGCCAAAACATAAGAGTGCAAAGGAGAAAGAGAAGGAGAGAAAGTGGAAAACATAGAGCTTACTTCGGCCATCTTCTAGCTATTTGTGAAATTAAATGGCCTGTAAAGTACGCCCAAAAAAACACACGCGGCGATCTACTAGAGTGCCTTTGATGATGAAGGGAAGTGCTAGTACCAGGAGATGAAGATCAGAACTCGTAGGTTGTTGCTTATGCGATTTGGGACGGGGTGACTATTGAGAGGGGATGGGCACCCCATATTGACGTCAAGGGGAATGAAAATCCCATATACAACTTGCATATGAGGGGGAGGGTCTTTAAATGATAACACAAGAGAGAAGGAACTTGACTGTCAAGTGGAGAGAGAGGCATGTAGAGATGACACGGGACATGTGTCGAGAGAGATATCAGCTTTGGGGAGATCATAAGGTTCATCGATGAGGGGGGGTGGGGTGGGGAAGGTCACATCGCCCCCCAAATTAATTTTTTGATTAGAATTTGTTTTCTCCTTTACCCATTAACCTAATGTAGAAAGTGCATGGATGTTGCTTCATTTTCCTTTAGGATACCTTGATTCGGGTGCTTAGCATTCTTGGCTAAAGTATCGGCCTCCCTATCTTGATGTCGAAGAATATGAAAGTAATCCACAGAGCAAAATTTTTACTCTATTTCAATTTTATGGTAGATTCTTTACATATTAGGTTGGGAACTATGACTAATCTCCCTCATGCCTTTTATAATCACTTCTGAATCGCCAATGATAATGACACTCATAGTTTCATCTGCTATCATATACACAATCAAAACTTGTGTTGGATTGTTTGTCGTATTTTCCAACCCCAATCAAATCTTATATTCTTGTTTCCATCTAGATCATATATAACCCCTTGCACCTGCAGCCCCTAGAATTTATTTAATATTTTATTAATATTAATAAGTATGAATTTATTTTAATTTAGAACTATAACGTATAAAAAAACAAATATAAAAATACACATGTTATAATCAACGTAATAATAATTAATTAGACTATAAATCAACCCTGCTAGAAACTGCTCCCCTCATACTTAGAAATTACGGATGGGAAATGACCTAGAAATCAAAAGTGAGTGGAGGTCACTACGGCCACAGATAACAAATAAATCAACGTGTGAGAAATGGGAGAACG